>JAANDH010001305.1:0-30785 GCA_011799765.1 Nymphaea thermarum | reverse complement strand
TACTTGGGAGATGAAAAGTCATATCTCTTGAGAGATGAAAAGTCATGTCTGTTGGAAGATGAAAAGTCATGTCTCTTAGGAAATGAAAAGACATGTCTCTTGAGAGATGAAAAGTCATGTCTCTTGAGAGATGAAAAGTCATGTATGTTGAAAGATGAAAAGTCATGTCTCTTGGGAACTAGAGACCCCTTATGTAACTGCTCTATATAAATGAGCCTCTCCACCAAAGAAAGGCAAGCAAGAAATGATAGACTAGTGGACGTAGGCCTATTGACTGAACCACTTTAAAAATTCATGTTCCTTTAATTATTCATTCATTTTGATTCCTTACAGTTCCGCCATGCACGCCGGAGAAACTTCTTTAATGTTCCGAAGACATTCTCCTTGAAAATGGGTTTTAGTTCTCTATTAATTGATAAAATCTTAGTTTTCCCAGTCTCCAATGAATTGCAGTAGTTTACACCAAAATTAAAAAGTATATAAACATCAAATGGGAGGCACAAAAATTAAGGTAGTGCACACGAAACTTTTTTTGTTATTAGACATGATGCTATGGAGTCCAAACCTTTCCATGCACAAAAGAAAAAAAAACAGGAACAAGAAAGAAGAAGATCAGTTCCTCAAGAGAAGAATTCAAAGACAAAACACAAAATTATTCAATTGTGACATTCATGATAAGAACCAACACATGCATTACAAAGCAACAATTCCGAAATGCAGAGTTCAGAGAGTAATTGGAGCGAGAGACCATCGAGGAAGATGATCTCTGTTCCTTTCGTCTCCGTCCCTTTCAGTCGCGGTTTATGAAGCCGACGACGCGGTTCATGAGGGATTTGGCGTTGTCGCAGGTGGGCTTCATCAGATGGAAGACGTGGTCCTCATCGTCGTGCTGCTCGAACTCCACCACACCCTCCCATCCAGTCCTTCCAAGCAGCTCGTTGTACAGCCGCGCCCTGTCCCCCAAGTAGTCCACGCCGGCGGCGAATATCAGGACTCGTCGGCACCGGAGCCGCGAAAGTTCCGGCGCGTCGTCGGCCAAGAGGTGGACGAGCGGGTCGTCCGTCCCCGCGGCCGCCCCCGGGCAGGTGACGCGCCACAGCGCCGCCGATTCCTCCCTCTGCTTCGTCACGAACTCGTCGTCGACTGGCGTCCAGCCGGCGAAGTAAGGGTGGAACAGGATAAGGCCGGTGATGCTCACGGGGAGGTTGTCGGCGGGAAGCGGGCCGATGACTGGGCAGCCGCTGGCGGCCATCGCAAGGTGGTGGGCGATGTTCCCGCCGGCGCTATCGCCGCCGAGGAAGATCCGCTCGAAGTCGCCGTGGTCGGCGAGCCAGGGCTCGCAGTCCGGCCCGCCGGCAGCCTGGCGAGCCACCCACTGGAGGGCAACCCAAGAATCGAGGTGGGGAGTGGGTACGGGGTGCTCCGGGGCGAGGCGATAGTCGACAGAGACGCCGATAACGCCAGCCTGCTTGGTGATGGCACTGAGGAAGGACGTGTAGATGTCGGAGCGGGCGGACTCGATGCAGAAGCCGCCGCCGTGGATGTAGAAGAGGATGGGGAGCTTCTTACCAGGAGGAGGCGGTGGATGGGGGCGGAAAAGGCGAACGCAGACACCGGTTTCCGGCGAGATGACAACGTCCTTGGAGGCTACATCGCCGGAGTCCGGGTGAGGGGAGGGAGGAACGATCTTGGGGACGTGGATCTTCTCCACGCGGCCGTCCTTGTACACGCGAAGGAAGGGGAAGAGCTCGATGTCAAGCTCCTTGGAGGCTTCCATCTTCTCCCTCGCTTGTTCAATCCTTTTCTTGTCCATACAGGTTCATCATGTTAAGGTTCCCTGATTCCGGGTCGGGTTTAGGTTCAAACCAACCAAATTTGAAATTGAACTTGGATTTAGAAACGTGGGTCGAACAGTTGGTTTGAGTTTGAATCGGAATTTAAACTCCTATCCGATTTTTACATGCATTTGGAAGTGACGTCCAAATTTTCTCAATTTACCAAACTTTACAACCGATTGAACTGGTAGGTGAGTTGCCATTTGGTTGAGGTCACTTTCCGCCCGTGTTTAGACTTGTTGGTAGGGTCGATGAGACTCATATGTTCTAAGAAAGAGACAGCTCATAAAAACAGAAATACAATTATAAAAAGAATTAGCAAGTTATGCAATATATATATATATATATATATATATATATATATATATATATATATATATATATATATATATATAGAAAATTTCATTGGTGACTGATAGTTAAGTTGTTTATTCATGAGGACTATCCAATCAACCGTGATCAACGGTTGAGAGAAAACTAGGAAGAAAATTATATTAACTAAAAGCACATTTTATATCTTGTTTTCTCTCAACCGTTCATCATCATATATATATATATATATATATCATGTGGTATTCAAGTGATAGTTGAAGAGTTAGGTGAACACCTAATTAGCATAGAAACCGAGCTATAAGAATCTGTCCTCTGAAATTATTAAAATGTTTCAGAGTCTGATTCACATTGTTGGGGACTAGAAAAAGTTAATTTTTATGAGTACTTCAAGGTTTGAGTGCTACATGGTATGAAGCTTTAGAAAAGCTGATCAGAAGGTGAACATATGAATGCAGTGCAAAATCTTATGCAATTACATTGCACCCAAGTTCACACTCAAGGCTATATGCTTCGAATACTAAAACATATGTTCTATTAAACAAAATTTCTTTTCATTTGTATAGTTTTCTAATTCATATGGTGAACGTTGTCAAGTCACAATATATATAAAAAAAAAAAATACTGAATGCTTGGAACTTGGAGGCGGGAAAGCTCTTGTATTGTGGGGTAAGTTGGGGTTTAAAATGGCATGAAATAATGGAATCGCGCACTTCACTTTTTGTGCCACTCATGTTGGCCCTTTAGAAGACATACCTTTCATTTGGAGTACCAATGTCCCCCTACATTCTCAAGTGGCAAGGGGCAAAGAGAAACCTAACATGTCCACCTACATTATCCTTTACATTTTCTATGGTTGTTCTACGTTTTACTCGAATGAGTGAACTTAGTGGTCTGAAAAGTGAGGAAGGGACTCATCAAGGACTAAGGTAGCCAGGACAGGACTCATAACTACTGATCTATCAAACAAATGAAATAACTAAGCTCAGAGATGTGACGTCGCTGCTATATGATCCAGGAGACCTAAGCACATGGGGAATCATAAATAAATTAGCAAAGATACCTTCAAACAGCTTGAACATGTGGTACACTTGTCAACTAGAGTGTCTCGCTGTCACTCTTTGTAATCGAGAAGAGTGTGAATGAAACTGAAGATTGGGCTTTCACCTGTCCGCCAATCCGAGCAAAACCATCTATACAATGCATTGTTACTCAAATTAAGCAAATCCAACATAGGTCCTTGGGGCAGCTCAACATCTGGATTATAGCAGGAAAGGGCAACTAGGCCTAGGGCTAATAAGCTCGAGTCTGCCGGCTTCTCTAAACGTCTATCTTGAAACCTTAAAGTGCTTTGCCCCTATTAAATGTGGAGACAACTTGCCCCGATGAAAATGGCACTGACGTTTCACTTTCTATGCCTTTTAGTGGACAGGTTGGGCCATGATGTACATTTTCTATTGACAAGTTGGACTTGTTTCCACGTATTCCCGCATTCACATGTCACAGGTAACACACATTTGCGTCCAACCTTTTCCATGGGTGGCTACTTCTTTACTTTTTTGGGGACAAATTCATCCCACACATGTTATATGAATAACATTAATATAACTCATATTAATATTTCATGCCACTAAGTTATGTCTCATGCTAATAACTCATTGTCTCTTTATTTTTTTGTCCGAAACGTCTCAATATAAAAATAAGTACTGTTTGTGGCTCTGAGTGGGCAATTGTCTACACGTTCCCTACACCTGCCTTTGCCCCTGCTTTGGAGGTTGAGGTCTCATACAGTGCTTTCATTGGCAGACACTGGTTCATCTTGTAAAGGACGGATGCTTTCTGGTCGGATCTAGGTTCACTAAGGTTAAATAAACCAGATTTGATTAATTTGAACTTGGGTTTTTGAAACATAGGTCCAAAAGTTTGTTTGAATTTGAATCGAATGTGACAAGCTTAAGATGCGACCTTCACATGCATTTGTATCTGACTTCAAATCTGCGCTTCTCAATTGGGTCAGGTTTGTGTCTGGCCGGTTTGAATGTAAAACTGCAAGCTCCCTTTTCCGGTGGAGTTTTAGCGATTGAACTCCGATTCAAATGATGGGTAGTAGAAAAAGGAAGCTGAAAAGATGTGAAGTCACTAGAAGAAACGACGCCTTTTGTCATATGTCCACCCAAGGAAGCTTTTGCCAATTAAGTGCAGTTAAATAATTTTGGCTGTCCATTTTGAGGATTTTAACAGAACAAAATGGAACCCTAATGAAGTAAAGCATCAAAACTGGCCCCCCATTGTTTCTACTTGGTTACATGAACATGATACAGTGAGGGCTAAAAGGAGTCGTCCTTTGAAGCTTTTGAATCATTTTGCTTTTGAATTCATATTGGTTGTAGGCATGACAAGTTAAGCCAGAACAGGCCTTGTCTGCGACCTTCAAAAGTTTGTGCTGGAAAGAAAATGATCAGTTCCATAGCAAATTTGGTCACATGCACAAACCTATGCAAGATGCAAAGAAGGGCTTGTGTGCATGACACCTACCTCTAGAAGTGGGCCAAGGGCATCTTGAAAGTGGGTCAGCGGTCCACATGTCATACATCAGGAGGAGCTGTGTATGGTGCACCCGGTCTACACCGTTTGAAGGTTTTGACAAGCCCATCAAAAGGTGAAGTACATTCGGGTGTAGTGCACGTAGTACAAAATCTCATGCATTTATTTGGAATTCTAAAATGTATATTCATTTAACTATTTAGATAAAATGCTCTTTCATTGTGCATCTCTCTCTCTCAACAGGGTATAATGTTGTAAAAATGCTCGAACTAAGAGGTGTAAGTGGCCCTTATTTGTCCTTGAGAGACATAGTATAGCTGGTCAGATTGGTGGTCCAATGAGAGCCTGATCATCAGTTTGATTCTTATGGACGCTACTCCTTTGGACCACAAATGGTGGCAGTGCAACACTTTAGTTGATGCATATATTGCCCCTCCACCAATGTCCAGAAGCAGCCCCTCAGCCCCCAGAGGGCTTCAGCCCTTCTTCTGGTGGCTTCTGCTAACCCAAAAAAAAAGATTCCTTTTGCTTTTCAAGTGTAGGTTGCGGGATGAGAGGGTTCAAAATGGCACCAAAATAATGGTAATTACTGATCACTTCCACTCTGGCTCGCCATTTGGAAGACATACCTTTAATTTGGAGTACCAACATCCCCACACCCTTTAAGTGGTAAGAGAAACCTAACTTGTTCACCTACCTCCTTTCACTTTTCTCCCATATTCTAGCTAGTTCACTACTCTGAAAAGGAAGGACCGGAGTTACCAAGAAGCATGCCATGCCATCTAATACAGGACTTAACACTGTTGATCTAGCAATTGTAAGAAGTGAGTTAAAAACATATTACATCCCTACTGCATGATCTGGAACATCTAAGTAAATTATGAGTCACAAATTAGTGGAATACACACACACACACACACACACACATATATATATATATTTTGTTGTTATGCAGATATTCACGAGGGGAATCCAGTAAGAGCAGGAGAGGAAACAAAATGAATCTTTTCCTTTTACATGTGGGCCTTCGTGCTCCTCTTTTTTACACACTTTAAAAGTTGGGCATTGTTATGTAGGACCCAATACTGAAAATTACCAGCTTCAAGAGTGTGTATTTATGGTTCAGTCTATAGATCAAAGCATCCCCTTGCATTTTCTGTTGGCCGCCTTTTGAAATGTTCAATAATATAGGAAGGTGGCCTGTTAATCAATTGATACGGCATGAGTTTGAAGGAAATCAATCACAAGAGTGTTTTTGGGGTGAGAAAGAGGTTAACAATCCATTGCCTAGAAAAAATGCTCAAAGGCTCTTCCATTCACCTTTTTTTTTTTTGAGTTTTAAACTGTGTTGGTATCAGCGATAACAATGGTGTCTCCTTCTCACATGATATGATGCGGGTCCCCCCCCTTGATGCACGCATTTGGACAAATAAATGAGAATTGAAAAAATAAATTTAAATTTTACTTTTTGGAAATATTAAATGAGAAATATTTAAAGATAACAAAAACAAGTAAATTAAACATTTATAAAAATTGAAAACCGACATTGTCGCCCTCTTGAATCGGCAATGAAATTGAATATAATTTGCAACTGATTGGATTGGATCAGCCGATTGAATTCAACTGGGATTCACTCTTGCAAATTGGTGTGTTCTTTGTGAGAAGGTTGAGCAGCCTATTTTGCTGAAACATGTGGTAGATTTAATTATTGGAGAGAACAGGTTTAGCTACATTTGTTCATCTTGCGACGGCTTTCACCTGTTCTTAGGAACAGAGAAACAGCATATCCAAGGCATTTGGAAAGAGATCACTGGATTTAAACAACAGTTCATATAACAGGTGTTCCAAGAACACCATTCTAGAGATATAAGATGTGATTATCACTACACCATTTCAGTTTATTGCAAACGGGCATAGGGCAGTTGGGGTTTCCTTCCTTTACTTCCATCGAGCCAAGCGGTTGAGAGTAGGGATGTCAAGATAGCTGATTTGAATTGGATGTCCAACTCAACCCATCCAAAAAAATTGGATATGGAAAAAAAATTAATATTCGATTAGAAAATCGGATCGGCTTCAAATTTAATAAATGACATCCAATTGGATTCGGATTTGGATTCAGATATACATAAATATCCAATCGGATTCAGATATGGATTCTGATCAGATGAATTTTTAGACAAATATCCTGTATCCAATGCTATGAAATTTTGAAAATTGGCAAAATCCGGTTCAAAATTCGAATTCAGATTCAGATATAAATATAAAAATCAGATTCAGATTGTAAAATCGGGTTTTGGATTCGGGTTCTGGTATGACTTTTCTTTATTCGAATTCAAATCTGAATTTGAATGTGAATGTGTGAATATCCGAAAAAGCGGATATGATTAATGATACATCAGATCCAAATTCAATCTGTTGGCATCCCTAGGGTTCCTACCAAAGTGTAGTTTATATTTGTATAATTATTGTTACGTACTTGGCAATTTGAAGAGAGATTGAAATCCTTCCTCTTTCTTGGTGTCCCTTGGGTCTAAGAAGGTTTCGGTACTTAAGAAGTACGACACCCATCAACTAAAGTAAAACACATCCACCATTGCAGTCCAAAAAAGTAGTGTTCACCGGAAAAATTAATCGACCAGCACTGCTACGCCCCTTGGGGCTATTGTTACTTGCTTGAAAAAAAAACAAAAAAACAAACATACAGACATCAAGGTAATTTCACTCAACAGCTGAAGACTTCCTTTTTTTTTTTCAATGAAATGATTATTGGATTACGATATGCACGGCTTTGGACTTGATCTGAATCTTTCAAACAAGATTTTAGAAGTTTAACTTGGTCAACAACTGGATTTGGATTTGATATACGGTTTAAAGTCTATTAAGTAATTTGGATCATGTCGCTAGTCAATTTGGATCTGCTGGGTATCCTATTCTGTCAAAGTCTATTAAGTAATTTGGATCATGTCGCTAGTCAATTTGGATCTGCTGGGTATCCTATTCTGTCATGAGCTACATGTAAAAATTAAACTTCAGCAGGACATGTGCAAACACGCCCTAATGGTTTTGTGTAATGAGGTTCAAATACTGTTTTTTGTTTAAAAGCAGATTGACTAGTATAAAAATATTCCAACAATTATATCTAATCAGGTGAGATTTTCTCTAAATTTCAGTCTGATATTTCAGATTTAGATTAAGTTATAGTATTGCATAGCAAATGTAAACCTGATTAGAACTTCACCTAAATTTCTTCACCGGATCTGATTCAATGGATCAATGATCAGATGTATTTGACCCATTGACATTCAATTTCAGAAAAGTATCATCTACAGTGAGTGTGGTGGAATTACCCTTGATGCACCATGAGCCTAATGCTTTATATTTAAAAAAAAAAAAACCATAATAAATTTTTGAACTTTCTTGCGTTCGATTCAAATAACCAGGTGCCTTTGTCATGGATAACTGACAAAATCGTTCTATACTTTTTGGAGTCTTTGCTCTGCTTCTTTTATACACACACTACAATTTAGGGCACAAACTCACATATCAAATAAAAGAGCTCAACCATGATAGGCATGTCCATGGAGCAGACTGGAATTGGATATAATCTTAACTATATCTGCTTTTTTGGATATTCACATACTTGGATTTGAATCAAATACAAACGAAAAACAGTCGGAATTTAATTCTGAATCTAAATTTTCATTTCACAACCTGAGTCCTATCCAAATGCAATTTATTTACATTCGTATCTGAATCCAAATTTTGAATAGAATCCGATGATTTTCAAAACGTAAGACCATTGGGTATAAGCTATGTATTTGAAATTATATCCAATCTGGTATTTATGTGTATCCAAGTCTGAATCTGAAACAAATGTCATTTCTTAAGTTTGTTCCGTATCCAATTTTTTTGAAACGGTTCAGTCTGATATCTGATCCAAATCAGATGAGTTGACATCCAGAATACCAAGATAACAAACTGCAACCATTAAAGAGGGAGCTAAACGTTCTTTATGGAACAAGGAAAAGTATAAACGAGAAAGTGCATCAAGCTGCTCAATCCTTCATAGCGAAGTTTGGACGAGAAAGGAAAAAGCCAAAATTGTTGAGGAATGAAGGATGGAAATCCAAATATGGATTGGGCTATAGAATAAGTAATCTCCAATATCCCACATAAGGGTATAAGAGAAACAAAAAGAAACCACATGTGAACCCATAAAGAGATCATTATTTATAATTCTTAAAAAATTAAAAAATCAGGAAGAAACTAATCAATCTAAAAATTAGAAAAAATGAGCTATTAATTAAAGTTAACCAAAACTTACCCAAAACAAGCAAACCTATTACAAATTTTTGTGCTTGAGTATGGTTAATAACTAAAATATCTTTACTTCACATTAAAAAAAATTGTAAAGATCAAATTGAAAATATAGAAAAGTACAAAGATTATGAAAGACATTGTTTAATAAATTTTTTTCCTCCTTTACTGCCGTGCGCACCACATTCTCTTCAACCACTACTACACTGTAGTGCCCTTTGCTAGTCTTTGTAAAGAACCATTTTGGTCATTTGAGAACTAAAAGACTACCCACCAAACCCGCATCCTATGAAAAGCATCTTTAGATAGCGAGAAATGATATAAAAACTTAATTTACAATAATAACACTGTCAATTCTAATTATAGATTTACGTTTTACACTAACTAAAAAATATTTTAGTTGCGTAAAACATAAAATAAAAAAATAGCTAACTAAAATATATCTGATTAAAAGAAATGATACACAAAAATTGTAATTGACGAAGCAAACTAAATCATGCAAAATGCAACAACAACAAAAAAACGATGTCCTAACTAAAAATATTAAAAAGAAAAAAAAATCATGGGGACTTTGGAAAGAGAGAAAGGGAGAGTTTGAAACTTTGATCAGTCGACAGTCAACTGGCTGAGCCAACTATCAAGCTAACCAAAATCTGATGGATATAATTTAAAGATCTTTCATTCAAAGTGATTTAATATAAGTAAACATTAAAAACATATTAATGTTTTAGTTAGAACTTAACAACGCACGTTTAACGGAAGGAGTTCGCTATAAACAAAATGTAAGTTCGCAGATCCATTCGATTATTAACTTCCCATTTGTCTCTCTTCCCACAGGAAAGGGGGTCGAACATCGGTTCTTCAGAAGAACAAAAACCAGAATGCCAATAGATGTCATCATGTCAAGAAGATAGAAAGTTTGTTAATCGAATATTTTTCCAGAATCTCGTTCACCATCAATGTTGGTGCACTAGGTGAGATCAAACATCATGTATAGAAAGGAAATCCATATCAAGAAAACACAAGATGGAAACCACGATCGGCAACAATCTGGACCTCTGGTCCTCAGTCGCCATTAATGAACAGTGCCACTCTCTTGATAAGGTCCTTCGCGTTCTCACAGTCGGGCTTCATGATATGGAAGACATGGTCCTCCTCCTTATGCTCCACCATCTCCACCACTCCACCCCACTCGCCGCCTCGCAACATCTCGTTGTACTGTCGCGCCCCGTTCCCCAGGCGGTCCTTTCCGGCGAGAAACACGATTACCCGGCGGCACTGGAGCAGCGAGAGTTTCGGCGCTTCAGGCGAGGCGAGGTTAACAAGAGGGTGGTCGGTGCCGGACTTTTCGGCCGACGGGCAAGTGAGTACCCACATCTTGTTCGCCTTGGTTTGCCACTGCCGCAATTCCTCATCCTCGGCCAGCGACCACCCGGCGAAGAAAGGGTGGAGCAGGACCAAACCGTGAATCGAGACCGGGACGTCATCCTCCGGCAGAGGTCCGAAAACCGGATGACCGCTGGCAGCCATCGCGAGGTGGTGGGCGAGGTTGGCGCCCGCGCTGCCGCCGGCCAAGTAAATCCGGTCGAAGTCCCCGTGATCCCTCAGCCACGGCTCTGCTACCTCCCCTGCCCCGGCTTGGCGCGCCACCCACTGGAGGGCCGCCCACGAATCGAAGTGGGCGATTGGGACGGGGTACTCCGGCGCGAGGCGGTAGTCGACGGAGACGGCCAGAACTCCAGCCTCGGCAACGAAGGCATTGCAAAAGGCGTGGTGGGAGCGGGATCTGGAAGACTCGACGCAGAAGCCGCCGCCGTGGAAATACACGACAATGGGGACCTTCTTGCTGGGATCGGAAAGGGGAGGGAGGTAGAGGCGGACAGAAACGCCGGTGTCTGGGCAGACGACGACGTCCTTGGAAGTGATGCCGGTCTCAGGGTGGAGGCCGGCGGGGACGAGTTGGGTGGTGAAGATCCTCTCCACCCGACCGTCCTTGTAGACTCGGACGAAAGGGAAGAACTCGAACTTGATATCGGCAGATGCTGATGAATCCATTGGTGGGGAGCGCAGAAGAGCAGATCGGCGATCGAGAATCTGCTCAATCGTCTACCTTTGTAGATGAAGATTTGGGGAAAGAGAAAGAGAGAGGAGATGGAGGAGGGTAGGTGGGCAAGTGGATGTTTGGTGGATGGGAGAAAGGTACGAGAGGTTCGGTGGCCTTTGTCGAGTGCAGAGTCTCAGTCTAACCATTAAGAAAGATGTGGACTTCGAAGCATCAGCCATGGCGGTGGTGGGGACTCTGTCGCTCCGGGGTTGTTGGTGGTGTTTTTGGACATTTCCCATCGAAGGCATCTTTCTTCATCCTCGCAACCTGCCGTAGCCGTCCACCATTAAAAAAAGACAAAAAAAACACTTTTATGATTGGTTCAACAAAAGCTATACTATTCAATGACAAATCAGACAAGGGTTTTGAATTTAATCGAAACATGAAGCAGCAAACCGCAAATTCTACAAAACTGAAATATGCCAGATGCTGCCGGTAATTAAAAATTTAAAAATTGTGGTTAAAAAATAGTAAATTATTACTAGAACTACCATAAGTAGAGGATGGAAAATTTTAAAAATCTTCACAAACCAAGATTAGTTTTTCCTGCAAGGGTCTCAAGATGAGTTTAAACTTATGATTGGTTTACCTACTAAGTACCAACCACCAATTAGGACGTTAATTAATTATATCAGTGAGGTATGTAAGGCATGCGATTTTCTTTCTCTTTCTTCCTACCCAAATTTGGTTCTCCCAGCAGAGCTACTTGTTGTGCCCATTTCAGTCCATCAAAAACTTTCCTACAATATCTCAACATCACAACTTAAAAATGATATGAAGTGTATATTAAAAATTCTCAAAATTAAAGAAAAAGAAGAGAAAAAATACAAAATCTTGGTGGGAACGAATGAACAAAAGAAAACAAAAAAAGAAGTTTGAAAATACAAATATTGAAGTTTTAAAAATGCACTCATACCCAACCATACCCATCTGAACGTGCTCACATACCGACACGGTTAGTTGGACAGGTCACACATAACCGTGCAACTTAGGTTTTACTGTGGTAACTTTGTTGCTTTACCTTAACATTTTTTTACATAAAATTTTGATATTACTTTCAAAATGAACATCAGTAGCCCATCGCATCACTCGAGAGGAGACCGTTTCCTACAATACAGCAAAATGATAGGCATCCGATATGCGTAATAGCTAATATCTGTCGCCTCCTCCTTAATTTGTACTCTGAATTAACAAATTAGAAAGGAAGCCAATATTTGAAGGAAAAAGTAAAAACCACAACGGCGTGGCTGTTCACTCCTAAAAAGTGAGCCCACCGACAAAAGTTGGTGTGAAGTACAAATCGATCGTCACAAGATTGGCACCTGAGTAAGAATATTGGAACGTTAGTCCACTTCATTAAGAGTAAGCGGTCGCAGTGATCTCTTCTTTGGTCCATCTTTTAACTGGAGTGTCAAACATGTTAACAATACTATTAAATCACTTGTCATAAATAAAATGACTGAAAATTTACTTTTGTCTATCAAAAAGAAAAGAAATATAATATTATTTTTGTCCTTTGCAAGGCTGTTTAGTCGTTCAAGGTTATTGGTAAGGAGGGGCATCGGGCCAGGACGGGCGGGACCGACCCATTAGAAATGTAAAAAACGGGGCCTACATTATAAACGGGTCAGCCCGAGGCTCGGCCCATTTAGAAACGGGCCGAGCCGGGCCCACCTATTATCGAGCCTCAGACTTCCACTTATGCCCGAGGCCCGGCCCGGCCCGATTATTAACGGACCGGGCCGGGCCATTTCGGGTTAAAAGAGTTGAAGAATATGGGGAGGGAGACAAATGAGCTTGGCACCGGCGACCCACAAAAACAGAGACTTAAGTTGTAGCGGTTTTCGGATGACAGGGGTGGAGAGATATATGAGAATGGCCATGTTTTGGCTGACCTCGGGCAATGTGCATCACTCGGCTACCTCAACCTCTCACACAACATCCTTGAATAGGGGGCGGGGGGACCCTAACCGGCTAAGTTGTTAACATTGAATTTTTTGAAAAAAAAAAAATAATGATCTCGGGCTTCTCGGGCCACCGACGATCACAACGGCAGGCCCAAGTCCAACCCGTTAATTACCGGGCCGGGCCGAGCCCGTTAACCTCAGCCCGAAAATCATTATTTCAAGGCCCGAGCCCAGGCCCGTAACGAGCCGGGTACCGGGTACCCAGCGGTGGCCGGGCTCGTTGCCCAGACTTAGTTATTGGGCTGTTTCTTTATGGTCAAACATTTGAAAAAAAACCCTTCTTTTGGTAACAGGGGCAAAGATAGAATTTTTTTCTCTTTAAGAGAATTAAATGTAAAGTAACAAAATTTAAAGTGGCCTTGGAGGGTCTTGTGGGACTAATCTATATACTTGGACCTACGCATAATTTCCTTATTCAGCTTGAAAAACAAAATTGTTAATTTGCATGATCAAGCAAACAAATAACTACAATTAGTTATAAGATGTTCCCGTAAGAAATGGTTATTTCATCATCTTGTATGTTAGTTCAATCTTTAACTCCACCTTGAGTACACATTTTCAGCAATGCGGCTCCATATTTCTTCATTGTAGCTCATGGTAAGAGTTAAAGGCCTCCCTGAGAAAAAGTCTTGTTAATCCACAAAAAGGTCAAATATAGTAAGTAAATAAAAGTTTTTTTTTTTACCAAGCTTATTCTAGCCATGAAGTTGATTAATAGATCAAGTATGCAACGGTCTAATTAGCACCAGGTAAAATCAAATAATGGAGATGATCGAGTGAACAATTATATGAAAATGGGATAGACCCAACTACCTTTACACCTCAATGGGCCTTGCCATTATGAAAAGAAACACGGCAAGAAAAACCACTTTATATCTCATAAAATTAATCAGCCCAAGAAAATTCCAATAGAATTTGTCTTCCTATATATATATATATATATATATATATATATATATATCAACAAGGGCTTCAAGGAATATATATACAAAAATTGGAAATACCTTAGTTATCTAAATAACCCAACCAAAGCATCCAAAATTTAGATCGAGTTGGGTGGGCAGGGGTGTGCACACACAAATATACACCAACGAAAAAAAAAACGGTTGTGGCATTTTCAACATTTTTATAAAATATATACATTTTAGGTTTTCAATATTTACATTATCCCTTTTTTTCATTCTAAAAAACCGGGGCAGAGGGAGGCGTGGGCTTGGTGTGGGCAATTGCCCACTCAGGACAACAAAAATTGGTTATTTTTATATTGAATTTCATGGTAGTTTTTTTAAATTCACATATAGGTGCCCCTTAAAAATCTAATATTATATAACTAGTGCTCCTTTGCTGAAATTTTCTGGCTGTGCCCTGCTAAGAAACTTTTGTTTTCTTACTTAGACACACTCATGTACACAATTTTAGGTGCACGAGAGTGTTGCACATAACCAGTTTCATCCAAAGTTAAGTCCTGCTTCAAAAAGATATATCTTTAGAAAATGGCAGATCCATAGCGGACGGCGATAAGGTATGTTTCATTCTTTGTTCCTCCACGACTTTTCTGGCATTTGAGAATGTAATCGTTATGCACTTGAGGTATCTTGTAAAAAACTTATAAATGACGAATTTGGAGAAGATACACAAAAGGAAGTAGGGGAAAAGGTGAAATCCAATGCCACTATATGCATTTTATCTAACCCTCATGAACACAATCAGTTATTCTTGTTGAAACGGGTTATGTGTACAATTTTTTTTGCACAAAGGTGTGTAATGGCCAAAAATACGTAAAACAATGAGATTTGTAGAAGGATAAAAAGGAGTTCATTCATGTTATGTGCACACTCCTGCTTAAAAGAAAGCATATGGATGTATAATGACCGAAATGCCCCAAAAAAAGTAAAAAAATGAGATTTTTAGAATGACAAAAAAGGAGTTCAAAAAATATTAAAGGTCTAAAATGTACATTTTTTTATAAAAGATTACAAAAAATGCCCCAACTCCCTACTTTTTTTTTCTCTAGTATATATTTGTTGCGTGCACGGGGTGTACATGTACACAACTCGTTCATGATTCTTGTGCTATGAAGCAATGAATAAGTTGTAGCAACTACATCGATGGAGATGTAGAAACATAGAGGAAGGCTATGGGATAGGGTACAAGGAAGAGCAGATGCATCCACTTGCCGTCCTAGCTAGCAATGGCTGCAGATAGAACTAGGTAGGTAAAATTGCTCTATGTCTTGAGAGGGAACGCGACAAAGTAGAAATTCATTAGCACAAAATTGGGTGACAAGTAGTCACGAATAAAACAAGACAGAAAGTAAGCAAAAAGCCATATAAGAGAACAAAGAAAAGAGAATGAATAGCTAATCTTTGGAAGATAGCAACCAAAACTGGTTACATATGTCGTTCATGTGTATATAATTTCATGCGCCATTTTAATAATGACAAAAAATGCTCATGATTAATACAAAAAAAACTTTTGGGAAGAGACAAAAAAAAGAAACCCCAAAAAGCAAAAAGAAGATTTGGTTATTTGATAAAGGTAAAATTTATCAAGTCCGTGCATACATATCGTTATGATTAAAAAAACATTTTCATTTATTACCCCTCTTATAGCATTATCTCCTAAATATTTTATTGTCTCATACTCATGTTTAACGTTATTTCATAGATCCATCCATTATCTCATAAACATTTTATTATCTCATAAACATTATCATTTACTTATGTTTAGTGGTATATTATACATCCGTTTGCTATCTCATTATCTCATAAATCTTTTGTTATCTTATAAACATTATTTCATATTCATGTTTGGCGTTATCTCATACATACATGCATCCATTCGCTATTTCATAAATATTTTGTTATCTTATAAATATTATCTCATACTTATTTGTTATTTGATACCTATTTATTATCTTATATTCACAATGTTTGAGCATAAATAAATGCAAATGTTCGTAGTAAAGTCTACATTTGGTGTATGCTCGTCACATCCAAAGGACAACATACAAAACTCTCTTGATCGGAACTGCTGGCTGAGGCTACCGTTTTGTTTTGAGGCTGTGAGAACCATTATTTTTTTTTGGTGCAAAACAAACAGAACTGAAAATGAATTGCACTCCCACTACCATTGCCATGGACAGCAAGCTCTTCGAACAATGATTGGCGTCTGATTTTCCTTGAGGAGCATTCTCCTGGACCACCATCACCATTGACCGCGACTTTGCTTCTCCCCCCATGCTCACCATTTTGGCATGTATGCTTCGAAGCGTAATGGTTACGTTGTTGCTTGACATGGTGTCATTTCCCACCTACAGCCATTTGTGATGCCATCTCCCATGGCGTCCTAATGGTTGGGTCAGAATGCACTCCCTCATGAATGCTATTTCTCTTAGCCTGACTTTGGTTCAGACAGCACGCAGTCTGCGACAATTTTTCTCATGCCATTGCCAGTGGTTGACGGTCTGTACTGCTGCTTTTTATCTATATGATGACTCAATAAATTAGCTGTAAATTAATGAATTACACTTTGTATCTTTTTTATGTATGTTACTGAAACGGTAAAGAGGAATGCTAGCCAACATATTACAAAGGCAATCAATCAACATACAGTCAGGCTGTTTAAGAAGATTGTGTTGGCTACAATGAGGACGACGATGAAGGCCCTCAACAATCTAACAAAGAAAGACAATCTAAAAGCGTTATAAGTAGCGATGATTGTGGTGAACATATCTTTAGAGCTGATAAGAGCAATTACTATGACAACGTAATTTCTCCTAAAATTAACAAGAAGCTTGAGGTGTAATCTTATAAATAGTAAAGGAACATCTCCACCATTGACAGAGTGGGAGAACTCTCTCGTGGATGCAGGTGATTATTTCACCAAACCATGTAAGTCCGTGTTGTTCTCCCTGTGATACATTTTTGTTACATGGTATCAGAGTGTCTAAGGTCTTGAATCGTGAGTTTCTTCAAGTCAAATACATTCTCAATGGCTTCCACTCAAAACACTTCAATGGCCTCCACCCAAACCTCTTCTTCTCTTTATCCATATCTTTACAACTTAAACGTAGCAAACTTTGTGACTATTAAGTTGAACCAGATCAATCTTCTAATATGGAAAACTTAGCTGCTTGGACTCATTGAGAGCCAAGATATGACTGATTTTATTGAGGGAGAAACGGCTGCACCTGAACCCAAGATAAAGAATAACAAGGAAGATGGTATGGTGGAGGAACAAGTGAATCCAACCTATCAAGCATGGTGAAAATCAGATCGGCTATTGCGCGGATGGATCACTCGCACCCTTGCAAAAGAAGTTATGGGTATAACTATTAAACTTCAAACATCTAAAGAGATATAGAACACTCTTATCATACATTTCTTTCATAAATGTCAAGAGCGGGAACACTTGCTTATGCAAAAACTTTAGACATATAAGAAAAAAGATTTATCTATTGTTGATTATATTTGTGGGTTCAAGAAGATACATGATGAGCTTGCAGCCATAGGCAAGCCTATAGAAGATCATTCCAAAGTATTCTGGATTCTTAGTGGATTGGAGCAGGAGTATGAGTGCTTTACTGCTACTATGATGAAACCTCCAATGCCTCCATACATAGATGTGGTAGCCCTACTTCAAGGTCATTAAACCATGCAGAGTATGTATCATGAGGACATCAGTCAGCAGGTTGCCTTTTACAATAAAAAACACTCAAATCCCAAGTTTAAATAAAACATAAATAAGTTTTTTTAATTCAAAGGGGTGAGAGTTCACACATGCAGCACAAAGTGGAAGACAATTTAATTCAAATAAAAACAAGAGTAGTGGACTAAGAGAAAACCAAAACAAATACAAAGGTGTTCGATGCCAAATCTGTCACAAAAGGAATCATAATGCTACCAATTGTTGGCATCGATTCAATCACGCTTGGTAGCTATGAAGTTAGCCAATGGACATGATGACAAATGGCTTTCTGATACGGGGGCATCTACACATACAACTTCTGACCCAAGTAACCTTACAACTTTTACTAAGTATCATGGTAGCGATCAAATTATGGTGGAAAATAGTGAAAAATTAAACATTACAAACATTAGAAATGCTGATATTCAAAAAGGGGAAATGCGTCTTGCTCTCAATAATGTTCTTATTGTGCCCCAAATTAAAAAAAATTTAGTTTCAGTAAGCCAATTGACATTTGAATATCCATATAGTTTTCAATTTTCTGCAGGTGGTTTTTTGTTAAGGGCATGAGGAACAATCAACTAATAGCGTTAGGTAGTAGAACCAGAGATCTTTATGCTTTTCACTGAACCACTAAGGATTGGCAACATGCAACCTTCTTTTCTAGCATATTTCGATCAATCAACAAAAAGGGACGTGACATCAACATTTGGGCCATCCTCATTATCAGATAGTTGATTTCTTGTTTGTAAAAAAAATATCGAGGTGAGTGGACCTCAATCAAGGATGTCGATTTGTTCTAGTTGTCAAGTTGCCAAGATGTGTAGACTTCCATTTTTTCTAGTAAAAGTTTATTCTCGAATCTTTTTTGAATGTGTTCAATGCGACTTATGGGCACCATCCCCCATCACGTCTACACAAAAAAATTAAATTTTATGCTATTTTTGTTGATGAGGCTACATGATTTATTTGGTTATATCATCTTCGGTACAAATATGAACTTTGTCAAGTGTTTATGGACTTTTGTAACTTAGTTGAACGATAGCTTGAGAAGAAGTTGAAAATTTTTCAAACAGATGAAGGGGGTGAATTTAATAGTTGAGTGTTAGCAAATTACTTGAGAAGTAATTGTATCCAACACATTAAGCCATGCCTCAAAATGCCACCACAAAATGGTTTGGCTAAACGGCGCCATTGGTCTATCGTTGAGTTGGGCCTTACCATGTTATTTCATGCTCATATACCTATGAAATATTAGTTTGATTCTTTCCTAACTGCTGCATGGTTGATTAATCGGTCGCCTACTCCAACCTTGAAAATGAAGTCACCATTTGAATGAGTTTTTGAAAAAAAACCTGATTATTCATGTTTTCATATTTTTGAGAGTCGATGTTTTCCTTAAGAGATTATGCCAAACATAAATTTGAACCAAGGTCTTTACCTTGTATCTTTTTAGGGTATAGTTTCATTCACAATGGCTATCAGTGCTTATATCCTCCTACGGTCGTGTGCATATTTTGCTACATGTGGTGTGCATATTTTGCTACATGTGGTGTTTGATGAAACTTATTTCCCTTTCCACAAGCCTGAAATACTATTCTCAACTTTAACCTGCTACCTTTAATGATCGGACCGAGTTTCCTAAATAAACTAACCATCATGTTGGTCACCATGACAATCATGAACCATCTTTCACTTGTATGCGCCATGAAGAGCTCTCACCTCAAGAATTGCCACCTCCTAGTTCAGCTGCCTTTCATAATTATGAATCTTCTTTCACTCGTATGCGCCATAAAGAGCTCCCACCTCAAGAAGTGCCACCTCCCACTTCAGTTGAATTAATTTCTCATCATGACAAACTCCCATCTCAAGAAAGTTTACCTCCTACTTCAGCTGAACCATCGACTTCATCTACAAGTGATGAAACAAGGCCTTCATCTTTCATAGAAGTGACAAGTGGTTTTCATGCCACATCCAATCGTGTAATCATTCCACCACCAAACACTCATGGCATGATCACTCGAACAAAGGCTGGCGTTTCTAAGCCTAATCCTCGTATTTTTTGTTTATGAGTATTCCTCTCAAGCCTAAGACGGTGAAGGATGCCTTAATGCATGACGCATGAGCCACTGTGATAAAAGAAGAAGTGCATGCTCTTCACCATTGTCACACATGACTCTAGTTCCTCGACAATCGAACATGAATGTGTTAAGTACACAGTGGACTTTTAAAACCAAATTGAAAAGTGATGGAACTTTGAAACGAAGTTTGTAGCTCGAGGTTTCAACCAAATCCCATGTATCGATTTTATGAAAACTTTTTTTTCGAGTCACTAAACTGGCTACAATTCACATTGTCCATACTATTGCATTGACCAACAATTGGGACATCAAACAGCTTGATGTCAAAAATGTGTTTCTCCATAACAACTTGGATCAAACAGTCTTTATTGAGCGGCCACCGGGGTCCATTGATCCCTCCAAACTACGACATGCCTACAAACTTCACCGGGCTTTATATGGACTCCGCCAGGCTCCTCGGGCTTGGTACGATCAGTTTGGTACTTTCTTGTTAACCAAGGGTTTTTTATGCAAGCATCTCAAACTCTTCTCTATTTGTTTATCGCAAAGCCTGAAATATTATTTTTTTACTTCTTTATGTTGATGACATTATATGAATGGGCAACAATAGTATCTTTCTTCAACGGTTTGTCAAAGAGTTGAATATTGAATTCACCATGAAAGATCTTGGATATCTTCATCATCTTTTAGGGGTTGAAGTTGTCAAAACCAAATCTGGACTTTTTTTTAAATCAAAAGCGTTATGCTTTTAGCCTGCTCGAGCGTGGAAAGATGCTTGGATGTAAATATGCTATTACACCTTTGGTTCAACATTATAAAGCCCCTGTTGATGATCATCCATTTTCCGATCCGACATTATTTCAGAGTCTAGGTGCAGGGCTCCAACACTTAACTTTCACAAGGCCAGACATATCATTCAGTGTTAACTATGTTAGTCAATATATGCGGACACCTACAAATAGTCACTTTTTACTTGTTAAGCATATACTTCGATACATTCATGGGAGTATTTGTGATGGTTGTACTTTTTCTCCTCAGCGAGATTTTTGGCTTCATGTTTTCCAGATTCTGACTGGGCAGGTTGCCATGACACTCGATGCTCTATTAAAGATTGTACTTTCATTGGCACAAATTTTATTTCTTGGATAGCTAAGAAACAACCTACAGTTGCTTGCTCTACAACATAAAACTTACATGAATTACATATATTTTGAAAGATCTTGAAATTTATTTGGCCTGAGCTCTAGTTTTATATTGTGATAATATGTCTGTAAATTAGTTTTTCATTCCCAAAAGAAGCACACAAAATTAGATTACCATTTCCTTCGTGAAAAGGTAGTGCTTGTCAGCTTACCACACAATTTGTGCCTTCACAATTTGTGCCTTCATCCCAAAAAATTGCTGATATTTTCACAAAGGCGTTGTATAGCAATATCTTCAGTTTACTTCGAGACAAACTTAGCCAAATGGTAAAGAGGAATGCTAACCAACAGATTACAAAGGCTATCAATCAACATGCAGTCAGGATGTCTTAAGAAGATTGCGTACGATAAAGGCTCTCAACAATCTAACAAGAAAAGACAATAAGCGTTAGAAGTACCGATTATTCTGGTGAACATATCTTTACAACTCATAAGAGCAATCACTATGACAATGTAATTTCTCCTAAGATTAAGGAGAAGCTTGATGTGTAATCTTATAAATAGTAAAGGAACATCTCCACCATTAACGGAGTGGAAGAACTCTCAGGTGGATGTAGGTGATCATTTCACCGAACCACATAAATCTGTCATGTTCTCCCTGTGATTCATTTTCATTAGAGTTACATGCATCTTGGTGTCAGTACAAACATCAACAAACACACACACACACATATATATGTATATATATGTACTGATTCATCAGAACCGCTTTGATTTTTTTTTTTTTTTTTAATATATTGCTTCTCTCCCACCACCGCCAGTGGCCAGCCAAATCTCTATCGAAGGGAAGGAGAAGGCCTGGTATTTCCTCCCATCTTGTTGCCAGTCTAATGGAGTCCCGATATGCCCTTCTTCCTTCCACCCATTGTGTGTGGAGAGAAGCTTCCTCTGGAGGGGACGGACCTCCACCCACAATGGGTCGTGGTAGCTCTACCCTCATGTCAACGGAAGGTCTGCCAGGACTGCATTGGGCGGTGCCTTGGCAGTGGAGAGCCACATGGTGACTGGTGTGGCCAGTTGCCCACACCAACTTCACAAACTAGTTTAATATATATGTAATGTTTTGATATATTTGATTGTCATATATATAAGTGCTTCAAACAAATTAAAGGTATTAAATAAGTGCCCTACCATAAAAAAAATTCTGGCTCTGCTAGTGTGCCTCGGCATACTTTCCAATGATGCCAGCGGTGAGCCATCGGCGGTGAGAGGGAGGAAGAGTGGGAAAGAGAGAAGGAGAAAATGGACAAATTTGGACAAATCAACAGTTCAGATTTAATGTCCATTGTATCCACAATGTGGAGTCGCCATTCAGTTATATAGATATATATAATTTACAACAGTGCAGATTTAGTGTCTGTTGGTATCCACTTAAAATCTGGAGTCACTATTCAGTTATATATATATATATATATATATAATTTATTTATTGCTGATCAACTTGCTAAAACATAGGTGATTCTCTTAAGTGTGCCAACTAATTAAGTGCCCCAAATCGGTCGATAAGTATGAGATCTAGCCGGCCTGCACGTCCCAAAAATTTCAATAAAACTATACATCTGATTTTATGGTTCGAGGAGTAAACTGGTCAAGATAACATATGGATCGGATTTAGGTAACTAAATTGTTATCTTCCTTATTTTTTCTGATATTTATTGGTTTTTTTAAGAATCCCATGCGAATTAATTTGGACAAGTACAAGTTTATCTGACATATATATCCTAGTCCAGAGAAGCTATTTTTAGTCCTTCCATTGGAGAAAACTGAAACTGGTCGGTAGGTCCTATTACAGCCTTTTATATCATTTATTCAATATATCCTTACAAAATTAATAAGAATTAGGGTCTATTTGAGTTTTGCATTGATATGAAACTAAAAGTCGTTGGTAGATTCTATGGATTCAAGGTCGAAACCAACCAAGGTCAAAACCAACCCCCCCCCTCTCTCTCAAAATCGAACCTCAAATCCACGGTTTCTTACATGTATATGGATTAATTAAGAATATCCTTCCAAAGCATATCATTTAATACAACGCAGCCTCAGATAAAACACAACCTTAGTGAATCCATAACCAATTGTATGCAACCATAGAAGGCGACATATGTTTCGCTTTAATTTTCCTTAAATTAAAGCCAGTGGATGGACATAATATTCCTATCACAACAAACAAATACAACGTCTCATCGTGAGTTTTTGAAATATAGATACTACATCACCAAACAAGTTAAGACGGGTGCGTGCAGTTCTTTATTTAAGGATAAGAAGTGTCGGACATGACCTGACCGAAGCAGCAGCTTGGCCAGCTGCTTTATTCATAACCACAAGACCATTTTATAAGCCTGATAACGGCACAACATTGGAGCTACGAAGCTCAGCTGCAATACGCAGGGCCACTGCCAATAGCCATGTCGCCGCACCCATGCTTACTGCTTTTTCCCGACCTTCATTCCCATCAAGGAGAGACGGAAGGGGGAAGGCAGAGGTTTTGGGTCTCTTCAAATTTTAAAAAAGAATTTATATGTAAATCTAAAAAAAATTAGTTTAATATATATAAAAATTTTGAAAATTTCTATTTCAACCAGTTAAAATTTGGAAACTACATTTTGGCCCTGCCCCTACTTCCCATCTTATATCTACAATCTCACTTTCCCTCACTGCTAGAGCTTAGGATTGGGATAAATGCTCATGAGTAATGCTACCTTGGCTCACCTATTTATATTGTAGTTAAGGGCAACAAGTTGGTGGCTAGCCTTTGGCTTTCGAACCTTGAAGTCGTCTTCAATCCATTGATAAGTTGATGTTATATAATCAATTAAACTTATGCACAGACATATCTCCATAGATAAGGTGATGCTATACATCCATCATCTATTTATATTTAATAGATCTTATGCACAGACATATAGGTAAAACTTCAAATACAACAATAATTTTGAATATGTATATTGATCGGACTTAGCCTCTACGAAATTTAGAATCATTCTGTTATATATATAATAAATTAAAATAATAATAATAATAAAATACCCTCGCCACACTGGCACACCGCTACACTGTTCTGGCACCTGCTCCCGCACCCCACATTCAAGTGACATAGCTTGAGTAACAAGGAGCTTGAGTTACAACCCTTTTCAATAATATTAATCTCTCAGTTCTATATTACAATATTCTTGTGGTCTCGTATGCGAAGCTGGTTTTCTTTATATGTAATTTCGTGCATTATTTCAAGTATGACAAAAAAGTTGATGATTAATACAAAAAAAAAAAAAACTTTTTGTAGAAATAAAAATGAAAACCACGAAAAAAAGATTTAGGGATTCAATAAAGGTAAAATTTGTCCTTCGGTGTATGCATATCATTATGACCAATATACCGCTTTAAGCAGTAAAAAAAACATTTTCGTTTTTTTTCAGACTTATAAGGTTATCTCACTATCTCATAAAAATTTTATTATCTTATAAACATTATCTCATACATCTGTCTATTGTCTTATTATCTCATAACTATTTTATTATCTTATAAACATTGTCTCGTACTGATATTTAGCATTATCTCATAGATCTCTCTGTTATCTTATTATCTCACAATTTTTTTGTTATTTCATAAACATTATCTCAATCTGATGTTTGACATTATCTCTTATATTCGTTTGTTGGTTATCTTTTTATTTCATAAATCTTTTATTATCTCATAAACATTGTCTTATACTTATTTGTTATTTCATACATATTTGTTATCACACGTACATGCATTTGTAATGTTTGGGCATGAAAGTACAAGTACATATTATTAGTAGGTACACATCTCACATACAGTTATTACATACAGGGAACGACATACATAACTCTCTTTCCTTGTATAAGCATGCAACTTTTCTTTCTCGTTGTGCACCATACATCAGGCAATTCTTTTAATAGTGTATGATACAATTCGTGGCATTAATTAAAAAAATGCAGTGATGGTTGAGGATCGAAAACTTGAAAGGTTTCGTTTAGTGGTTGTTTGTTTGCAATAGACAAAGAGCCATGGACGAATGTCCATTGATCTTTGTCCATGAATGAAAAACCATGGATCTTTTTCCACGGATAAAAAAAAAACTTTGACTTGTGTAAATATGGCAGACAAATGTCCAAGGTAATGTCCCAACCTTTCATTGCAGCATGGATAAAAAAGAGATGACAGAAATTATTGCAGAAAACATGTCAAAAGCACTTTGTTTGTAACAATAACCCCAAGAATCAGAGGAAATGAACTCCTTTAACTAGCACCCCAACACCAGAGTGTATGAAACAAGCTGAGGTGATCCAAGTAAAGGCAGGGGAGACATCGGGTCTAATATTAGCCTTGTAAAAAGAACCGCTACAGATTTGCTATGTGGTAAAGACTACCAAACGGAGCTACCCAAGAAAAAAACTGATCATAAACCAACAAATGCATTTGGCTTCAAATTGGAGCGCAAGCTCAAGCAAAGGAAGAAGGGAGAAGAATAAAAATGGCATAGCAAAGAAGCATGCTAAAACAGGGAGGGGACTCAGGAAATATCTCAAACCCCACTTAGACAAACACAAAAAACATCATAAGAATAGGATGTTATATATCAGGAAAATATCCACATTCCTTCTTGAAATCCCCAACCAGAGGATGAGAAGAACGGAATCAGCAAAAATAAAAATCAGAAAAAATTCAATCTAACAAGGATCCAATCTTTTTCTCTAGTGAAGTGCATCAATTCAACAAGAAATTCAACGACGAAACCATAAAACAATAAACAAACACTGACTCAACAACAGAGACGCAAAGCACTCTACATTATCCGATCAATGGACTGGAGTAGCCAATATAAAAAAACGACCTTCTTTTCCACTCAAGAGCATTCATTGGAAAGAGAAGCTCAAAATTGACACGCTTGATCAATTTAGAGAACCTAATCACCAGCAGAAACACAACGCACCTGACAATCATCCGATGAATCGTCTAGAAACATATCCTCTTGGAACGACGGGGCAGAAACATGAAAACGCGAACAGAATTTCAGGGTTAGGGGTTGGTAGAGGGAGGAAGGAGGTTTGCTCACTCGATCTAACACCCAAATTCAAACGCCCAAAACGGGATGCCCAAATTCACCTACAAACCCACACTTTCCTATTATATATTCTATCCGCAACTACCACAAATGTCATTTTTTCTTGACATGCGATCAACGCCAACCATAAGAAAATACAAATTCAATCCTGTGATGAAGGCGCAAGAGACGCACTGCTCGATGCCGCAGCTTGCTGGATGCCGCTCGATGCTGCAGTTTCTGGAGACGTTGATGGATGTGAGTCGAGGAAGAAAAGGCAGCTGGTTTCATTCGTTGGAGACGAAGGCGCAAGAGACACGCTGCTCGCCTATGGTGTCCGACTTGTTGAGGTCGGACGAAAGAACAGCGGACATGAGTCCTGGACCTCGCCTGTGAGAGCGAACATACGAAATATAATATTAATATTTCGTATTAATATTATCGATCATTTCTGTACAGCACGAACATACGTCTGCACGCTACAGTTGTTGTCCGCGGTATTCAAACAACGCCTTCTTTTTATTTTTTTTTTAGGGTGAGTGGTTCATTCCACAGCCCTAAGAGAAGCCACTGGCCCCCCCTCATCACCCTCCCCCTGGGTTTCTAGCATGCTTCGGGCCCTTTTACGGGTCGGGAGTTGAAGCGATCCTAGAGCGGGTAGGTGACATCCAAGATGCTCGACTCGAGGTTTTATTCTTTTTGTCCCTCGAGTGGGCAGGACCCTTTTTGTCCTTCTTAAAGCCAAAAAATTCCGTTTTATCTACTCTGAAATATTGGTCTTAAATTTTGGCTTAAATTTTGGCCTAGAAAGAAGCACACGTTGTTAATATCTACTCTGAAATATTGGTCTTAAAGTTGTTAATATCTACTCTGAAATATTGGTCTTAAATTTTGGCCTTGAAAGAAGCTCACGTTGTTAAGTATATTTAGAAGCTATTATAAAACTACTTTCCTTTGTCACGAAGAAAAAGAAAAACAAAATGCTCATTACGCAGATGCACTTATTGCAGACATCATTTGTTTGGAGTACTTTTCCATTGCAATCGTAATTAGTCATTGCTGCCATCCAAGATTTTGCAGGCATCCTCTTCATGCACCATATATAATTTCTTTTGACCAACCATTATTTGCTTGATGATATTTCTTTGCTTTAAGATTTCCTGTTCGCATGAATATTGAGCCATGATGGTTGTGCATAGAAGTGGGATCATGTCTCTGATAACTATATATGCACAATGTGTTTTTGTAATAAAAGAAAAAAGCAAATTTTCTATAAAAGTCATGTTTAGAAGTTGGAAATTATGAAGTTCCACCCAATTCATTTGCAATGCCATATATATAGTATGGCTAATAGAGAGGGTCGGACGAACCACATCAGGTCTGCTGGAGCTCGAACAGTTCTAGCAATTGAACTAATTTCAAGCAAGCTAAGTTTCAAACTTAGCCCCACATGAACAAACAAAGACCAAACTTACAGTTACGTGGTTCGCTCTAATTTTGACCTACATTATCCACGAGGAAGATGTGATGCTGGTTTAAGACGACCACAATAGTGGCAAGCCATGCGGTCTTTGAACAAGGAAGAAATCCTACTACAGAAAGAATATTTCATAAATTTGACTGATATCCAAAACCCCAACCAGAAGTCCTAAAAAGACAAGCATGAGAGATTTCATCAGTCTTCATATGAATTGTACCTTTCAAACTCTATTACTTGCAATTGATATTTATGAATTTTTCTATTGGAAAGCTTTTGGCCGTCAATGAATTTGAAAGATGATTTGGCTTTTTTCAAATGGGGTACCTATCTCGTTCGACTTTCTGCTGCACATAATGACAACGAACATTGATATATTTCGCTCTCAAAAAAGTAGGTAAAACCTTCATCTTCTCTCTTTCATTTTATCCTCAGTATGATCGGCCAGGACTTAGCAGAAACGGTTCCCTTGCCTGAATTTCCTCAAGACCAATACACCATCTCATCTGACTTGATTCACTGTTAGAAAATGGCAAATGAAAGTTTTCGAGATAATCAAATTCTCTCTCTTTTTTGTCTCTGTCTCTCTCTAAACTTGAATTCACCGTTCGAAAAGAAAAAGGGAAAACAGAAAGGAATTCAACTTCTACACTTCCCCTTTCAAAATTTGTATATGCAATGGTGCTTTTTAGTGAAGTTAATTTTCTGGCCACCGGTTGACGGAACTGTCGGTGAGCTAGAGAAAACAATGTCACTGAGGTCCACAGACTTGTTAATAAGGTTATACCTCAATAGTGTCATTGTAGACAATAGGCGGGATGAACGATCAGCAATGCTGTGTAAAATAGTGTCACCAAAATCCACATGCTAGTTGAACCATGGATGACAAGCTAATGAGAGGTTGCAACATTAATGACAACCATTTGCAAATGTTGGGGCAGATTCATAGGACACTTCTTGAAGTGTTATTCATTAATCTGCCTTAATCTTTCAAACATATTTCATGGAATAGTTACACACTGTTTATAGTTTTGTTTGCCAAACAGACCCTAAATGCCACATGTGGAAATTGCAGCACTTAAAAAACCATAATTTTGTTTAATCATTTGCAATGCTATAAAAAAAATGTCAGTGAAAACCTAAGAAACCATATGCTGGCTATACCACAAGCAACATCTAAGAAACCATATGTTGGCTTAACCATTAGGATGCCTAAGGAGATAGCATCATATAAGACCATATATAGCTGGGCTGCACCATCAATGGCACTATGGGAAACAATGTCATTTCGGACCAGTGACTAGTGGCACTCTATTTAAAGCGACAACGAAGACCTAATATTTGCGATGCGCTGCTTACAACATCAGGAAAATTACATGTTGGTTGAACCATCTATGACACTACTACAAAGTGTAATCGCAGACCATGGCACGTCGAACCAATATATGTGATGCAGCGCAGCCTTAGATCAAACACAACCTTAGTGAATCGATGACCAATTGCATGCAACCATAAAAGACAACATATATTTCACTTTAAAATTTCTTTAAATTAAAGCCAATGGAAGAAGCACACAATATTGCTGTCACATCTAACAAATATAACTTCTCATTATGAGCTTTTCACAGGTAGATAGTACATCACCAAACAAGTTAAGACGGTGCATATAGTGCTTTATTTAAGGATAAAGAGTATCGGACCTGACCGAACCGAAGCAGCAGCTTGGCGACCTGCTTTATTCATAGCCACAAGACCGCCTTACAAGCCTGATAACGGCACAACATTGGAGCTACAAAGCTCACCTACAATACGCAGGGCCACTGCCACAGTAGCCATATTGCGCAACGGTGCTTCTTCCCTTCCTTCCTTCCCATCAGGGAAGGGGGCCCACAGGAATCTTGTTACCCATCAGATTTTAAAAACATTAAAAATTTACATGTAAATCTAAAAAATTTTAGTTTAATATATATAAAAATATTAAAAAAATTATTTCGACCCCTGTTAAAATATTGAAACTACAGTTTGGCCTCTGCGACAAAAATATAAAAAAAATTTATTTCGGCCCCTGTTAACTATGATATATTTTATCAAACTCAAACAGTCTTTTTATGCAGCTAAACAATAATTGATTTCTGCAGGAAGACTAAGTGAAGATGGATATTGTACTTCGTTTAGTCAGACATGTTGGAAACTGACCAAAGGAGCACTAGTGTTGGCTAGAGGTGATAGATTTGGCTCTTTGTATGAGATGAAGTCTCGAATCAGTAGTGTGGATGTCAATGCAGTTACTAGTGGTACTTCGTCAGATTTGTGGCATAAGAAGTTAGGTCACACGAGTCAAAGATGAATCAATTTGCTCACTAAGAAGAATTTGTTACCAAAGGCAGATGGTGCACAGATATCTCCATGTGATCATTGTTTGGTTGGTAAGTTGCATCGAGTTTCCTTTCAGAAAAAGCACTCTTCAAAAACTAAACATGTATTAGATTTAGTTTATTCATATGTATGTGGACCTATAAATGTGACATCTAAAGGTGGAGCATCCTATTTTGTTATATTTATTGATGATGCATCTAGGAAAGTGTGGGCCTTTACAATGAAAAGCAAAGTGAAGTAAGTAGTATCTTCATGACTTTTCATGCAGCAGTTGAGCGCAAGACTAGTAAAAAGATGAAGAGACTGCGTACAGATAATGGTGGTGAGTACATATCATCTTTTTTACGAGAGTATTGTCTAAAACATGGTATTAGACATGAAAAGACAGTTCCCTATACTCCACTGCATAATGGAGTGGCAGAAAGGATGAACAGAAATATAGTTGAGAGAATTAGAAGCTTACTATCTAGTTCTAAGTTGCCTAAGTATTTTTGGGCAAAGGCAATGCGTACTGCAGTTTATTTGATAAATAGGTCTCCTTTAGTGCCTCTAGATGGAGATATTCCTTAAAGAGTTTGGTCAGATGAAGAGGTTAAGTATGATGTTTGCATCCCAAATTTTTCATTGGTTTTGGAGTGCTCCAGAAAAATGAGGTTTTCTTTTGAAATAGGAAAGAAAGGGACTCGCCCGTCGGTACGAGGATTGACCGTTCCCGGCGCCTTTACCGGGGGTAATCAACCCAAGGGCTATGTTCATCATTGATGCATTTCATTTTAACTTAAACATCCTTTTGATTCTATA
>JAANDH010001304.1:18579-63493 GCA_011799765.1 Nymphaea thermarum | reverse complement strand
TATATATATATATATATATATATATATATATATATATATATATATATATATATATATATATATATATATATATATATATATATATATATATATATATATATATCACGCTTTTACTATGTCGCGAATATATACGGCAGCGTTGTATACCCTCTGTGGGCACTGTGCATGGACCCCGTAATGAAGGACGCCCAAAGACTGGGGCGGAGCTACAAGTTTTTCATATTTTTTTCAGTGGGGGGACTATATTTTAAAAATCTGACTGATTCCCCTGCCCAGGGTGGGCTCTACTCCTGCCAACAACAGTGGCCCTGGTGCGTGCTATGCAACTACATCATTTTCAGTACACTAAAGCTTATCTAAATGTCATTGTTGTCATGACCCCACAGAAAGACAAACATTGTCTTTTATCTTAATTCATTCATTTTTTTTTTTTGCCAGTGGTTCGTCTCATCACCCCTAGGGTTCATAGAGCTGACATCAGAACCTATTATGATATAGAGGATGAAAGCACTGGGTCGTTACAAAGACCACGGAATTTGAACCTTGTACCCCCTTTGAAGTGGACTGCCTTGTTGCCCAATGTGCTACAACCTTTCAAGGTTACAAGGTTCCGTTTAATAGATACTATGAGAAACAAAGAAACAAAGAAAGATGCTTAAATGTCAATGAGTCAAATTTGGATACTGTATAGGTTGGATTTGGTATACTTTGAGAAACCAAACCGGCCTTAAAGCAGAGTACATTATATGCTATGGTTCCTAACAAAAGACTGTGTTATCATTGGCAAATAATCAAACTAGCTTTACTAAAAGCAGAATTAAAAAAAATGTTCTCCCAAAAAATTACCAAAATACCCATATGGTAAAGCGTAGGAACATGCTTCCCATGTTAAGGTCTTCTTTAAACAACCTCATTCCCATTTAAGGCCATGACGTAAAGTACCACTCCAATAAAAATAGCACATAATTTCGAACAGTCTGGAAATTAGAGATGTTCGATATAGGAATGGGAAATTAAAGTGTCTTTTTAATTTGGTGATTGTGTGTGGTCAATGAGAAGTAAAAACAGAAAAATGTAGAGTAAAAAACTTAGATACTGATCAATAAGATGGAGACAAGACAATGAGTTGCAAAAAAATAATTTTATTTTCTTCTTTACTTATTATTATTATTATTATTTAAACTTATGTAAGCAAATTAACAGACAATAGCATGTGGAGTGTTGCAAATCATTCAAGCATTTTAGACATGCTACCATTTGCATGTGCTCAACTTGTAATCATTAATGTATTATGTGTATAAAGATGTTAAGGGATCAGATTGGAATCAATTATACCCTTAACCATATCCATTTTCAGATATTCATATACTAGAATTCAAGTTTTGATTCAAATAAGAACAAAGAAAACTCATATCTGAATCAGAAATCTGAACTCACAATTTGAATTCGATCTAAATCCAACTTTTACATTCACATCCAAGTTTGAATCCAAATTTTGAATTGAATCTGACCGATTTTCAAAATATAAAAACATTGGATATATGACATTTATTTAAAACTAAATCCAATCCGATCCAATTTGTTAATCGGATAATTATTTTTTTCCATATCCAATTTTGTCGAAACTGTTCGGTCAGATACCCGATATAAATAGATATATTGACACACTTGGAGCTGTCCTCGACTATTCAAATCTCTTAGCTCCATAGGCGTGCTTGTAACTTGTAAGAGGATTGGACTGTGGTCATCCAATTCAAATCTGTATTTGGATCTATGCTTAAATACTGGTCTAGGTATGAGTTTAGGTTTGGAAATGGGGTTAGATTTGGATATGAACATGGTTCAAAACTGGGATTGAAGATTTCATTTGGGTTTTGTATATTTTAAAAATGGATTTCGATTTGAGATTGAGTAAAAATTATAGGTTTGGATCAGGTCTAGGAGTGGATCTGAAGTAGGTTTAAGGTAAGGAAGCTGGTTCTATCCGAGAACCACTCGGTTGCTTATCATACCTGCATCACTGCGTCCATCTCAATCAATGATGTGGGACCTCTAGCGTGGTTCTTCCAAATGGCAGCAAGTATTATTGTGGCCACATGGTCAGGGTAATGGCCAACATTGGTTTGGGCTTTCTGTGGCTGCCCACAGAGGTGGAGTCAGAAATTTTTCATGAAAAGGAGCCGATAAATATGTATATTTTTTAATTTTTTTTTATATAAGATAGATGAAATTTTTTAAAATTTGCATGTAAATATTTATTTTTTTTTTCGGCCTGCTCGCCCCTACATGGGTGCTTCTTTGCTCGCATTTGAAATATGGTTATCTCCTATTACTGCTGAATTTTAGCAACCTCGCTTTGATTGAATCCATACTTTCCACGCATCCAATGGTGTTTTCAGTTATACATTAATGCACATCCTCTCGTCATAACCAGCATTTCCTGTATCATATTTTCGGTATGAAGCCTCCAACCATCCCTTAAAACGGAGTTTTGATACCAATTTGACGCAAAAATTTTGAGTTTTCCTTCTACAAAATTTAAACTAAACTGAAAAATTTGAAAGGACAGTGATAATAAAACAAATAAAAGAGAAAGGAAATACCACAAAAAAAAGGTTTTATTAAACTGAAGACTTACTATAAATATTCAGAAGAAGGTTACTGGGACTATAAATGAGTGCTAAATCCCCTATATAGGCGAAAAAGAGAATTCTAGGATCTGGATCTAAATAAAATCAAACAATAGATACAAACCAAATTGATCACTGGATCTCTTCTGCTTCCGTTCTTGCGTCAGACCTACACCAACTCTAAACATGACCAAGTGAATATTAATTTTGTAAAATTTAAAAAGAGCATTAATTTCTCAAAATTGAGCGCAATTTTCATAATAGGAGGAAAACCATAGTGGCCTGTCTAAAGGATGCTGCTATTCAGAACCCTGGTTTTGACATCCAAACTAGTTCACACAGTATTCTGTGTGATGAATGTCGAAGCCTGATAAATAAAAGAAGTTGGGCTCCACTGGGCCGCAGCCCATGACCACCGCTGGGCCTCTGAAACCTGAATCCAAGGCTGGCCCGGGCTTTTAAAACATATCTTAACATGATTTAACATATAAATATAATATATATATATCTAAATAGAATAATGTTGAAAAATAAGTTATGGCGCCTAATTGGGCTGGCGCAGTGCCAAAAACACTCGTGAGCCCTCAGAATGTGGCTTCCTATAAAACCCATGGGCGTCATCAGTTTCCCATGTAAGCCAAAGAACACTCGCAGGCCCTCAGAATGTGTTTTCCCAGCCTCAATAGATGAAGTTTTTCAACCTACTCTTGATTTTTGGCACAATATGCAACCAGAAAAAGAAAAATTCAAAATAAATCACCACCCAAGTAAGAGCCGAAACCCCTTCTTCTCCCTATCATGGGAATCAGGTATGCCAGTGCTTGGATTGGATAATATGCTTGTCTCTTTGGAATACCTCAGGGTTTCTTGGAAAAAAATAGTTGATGCACCTCAGCTAGCAGTGGCGGAGCCAGAGAGAAGGGGCGCAAAAGAGAGGGTAGGGCCAGAAAGAAGGGGCGCTTGGGCGAAATTAAAATTTTTTAATTTTTTACATTAATTTTTTTTCCGTGGGCTGGGGTAGGGCCATGGCCCAGGCGGGCCCCCCCTTCCTCCGCCACTGTCAGCTAGTACATTGCATTAAGTTTGTAGCTTAGTCTCGTATTGAATATTGTAAGGAATCATTAAGGACTTAATATAGGGTTATTTAAGTAGTTGTTTATTTTGGTTTCCTAACTACTTTTTTTTTTTCGGGCCGAAACCAAAACTGTTAGAGGGCAGGTTGCCAGATTGTTAATGGTATCAGATGCGTGTGGCTTAAGGGTGTGGATTATAATACACTATTTTGAGAGTTTAGTCATGTATTGAAGATTGTGATAGATTCTTTAGATAACTGTATTTTCTCAATATTTTTTTTGGTTGAATCTGAAACTGTTATATGATAAATTGGGGTCCGCCAGCCAGACTGTTACAGCACCCATGCTAGCTTGAACTTGAACCAACAATCAGTCGCCTACCAGCTGCCACTATCCGAAGCCGGTCCGCTAGCATCCGTCAGAACAACGCACGGGCTAAACTCTAAGTGATTAGAAAACAAGATCACAAGAGCCATCACGAGTTGTTCCTTTTGGTTGGGCCATTATCATCCGAGGGTATACTCCAATCTTTCCAGCAAAATTCTGAACTCAATGAAATTAGGGGCCCCCATTATTCATCAGTCTACCAAATTGAGGTTATATATATATATATATACACACTGTCAACAACCTAAAACTTTGGTTTCCAAATTAAGAGGACACATATTAATGGATTGACCTGAATATGGAATAATATTAGACCACATGGGTCCAAGACAATCCAGGTTAGACCGAAAGGCAACCTAGTTATTGCTGAGTAATTTGTCTTCTCATATACAGAACATACTGCATATCCAGGTCATGAAGAACCAAGTGGATCTATGCTTTTTGCGAAATAATTGAATTTGGATGTATTGCGCCCCTTGTTTCTTATGCCCTCTTCTGCTTATTGTTTATTATTCCAAACGGCTCAGGAACTTCAGCTCGTCAATTTGTTGATCTTTGGAGGAGAAATATTTTGAATTCTAACAGTTTGTTTTAATAGGCTGACCTCTGCTATATTGGTCAATTGTTGTTGTCACACACACACACATAAGTTATATAGTATCACCCAACCATCTAACAAAGGCTGTCCATTTAATGTAGATGGATGATAAAAAGAAAAACATAGAGAAAAAAGTGAGAACTGATACTATATGTTGAAAATGCCATCACCTTTTTTCTCATTGTTTTTCTCTTAACCATCCATCATGATGGATTCAACAGTGTTGATTAGATGGCTGAGTGAATGTAAAAAGACAGAGTCACCATTCAATATATATATATATATATATATATATATATATATATATATATATATATATATATATATATATATAATAACTCTAGTTATTCAGTATCACCCAGCCATCTAACCAAGGCTGTCCATTTGAAGTAGATAGATGGTTGAGAGAAAAACATGGAGAAAAAAGTGAGAACTGATACTAGATGTCCAAAATGCTCATCATCTTTTTTCTCTTGTTTTTTTAATCAACATTGGCCGTTGATTAAAGAAACAAGAAAAAAAGTGCGATTTAATAGTAGATGATAAAAATGTCCCTCACTTTTTTCTTTTTGTTTTTTTCTCAACCACCTGTTTTTGAAAAAGATCAAGGGCTGATATTATTTCTTGTCTGCCTAGTAGATAAGTATCTAACACTTACCAATATATATATATATATATATATATATATATATATATATATATATATATATATATATATATATATATATATATATATATATATATATATATATATATATATATATATATATAGATAAATTGTTTGGACTTCCTGATGTAAATCTAAGGTGATCAACATCACAAATTGAATATTGCCTGCAAAATGTGGTGCGTGACTAATTGATGTAACATTACCATAATAGAGAGCTGCAAGTGGGTTGGATTGATTCAATTCTTCAACGTTAATTTATAAGCTTCCGGTATACAAATGTCCCAATGTGAATTTTCAAATTAAATTTGGATCTGTTCCCTGTTTTCTAAGTTTTCCTTTTTATAGGTTCTAAATGTGAAAATACAAGTGCTTGTCCCACTAAGGACCCAATTAATTTGTAAGCATGCTGACAGCTGGTTGGGTTGGATTAAAGCTTCCAGGTTTAAAGAGGTCAGCTTCAATGATTGAGATGCGTCCATTAATTAGTGCAAAGGTAGAATAGGAAAGTTTTTCACATACTAGTGATCACTTTCCTTTTCACTTTTGTTCTCACAATTGAAAGAGGCAACGAGTTCTGGAGGGGGCTGGTATAATGGTAGAGGCTAGGGCTGGTAGGTGGATAGTTCCTATTTCAAATCCCTAAGACATCAATCTTTTGTCCGACAAAGAAGTGCCATTGACATACAAGTTGAAGGTTGGTGGGGACAGTGACATAAGACACCAAAAACATGCTATGTACCATAGGGGACAAGGGGTTGGGTGAGAGTTTCAACTATCTTATAGGTGGTAGGAATAAATACTATATATATATAAAAGTTGGTAAAAACCAAATCACTTAGGTAAAAACTACACTATTAAAATTGATTGTTAAAATATTTCTTTTTTTGCAATATAACCTTATGGATATGATCTTAAGAGTGATTTGATCAGAAATATTAACTTAGTCATTTTCTTACTTAAATAAGGTTTTTTTATTCGATGACTAAAATTTTTTGCAGAAAAATGGGCATTAACGATGAGATATGGTGCAATATTAAAGGCATGGTTAGCAAATTTATCAAGCCAAGTTGCAAGACGCTTGAGTCGGTTAGAATCGTCTACTTAATGGGTCATAAGTCAAGGCTCCCGGCAGACTTACCTTCTTCATCTATTTTTAGAAAATACACACTATAAAAGTTTATGATCTAATCCAGCCAAATCGTTGAATTAATTCTTTAGTCCGATGGCCCAGTTTTTAACCAATCTGAGTCCGAGTCACCAGTTTTCCAACCATGGTTAAATGTTTATAGTATTTCTATCGGCTGTTTAGCATTTAGTGACAGATATTATTAAATTTAAGCCATCTCTATCTCTCCCTCTCTCACACACACATGTGCAAGAGTTCAAATATGCTTTACACCATACGTGATGTTGGTAAAAAATTAAATTGCGTTGCTGAAATCATCATTACTAAAATACTGTGAACAGTGTGCCTGCACCATAGACCCTTACCAATGCTCCTACAACAGCTAATTTTTAGTGATAGATTTTTAATATTTAACAATTTAGGAACGTCCGGGCAGATTTCTACTCTCCTAAACATATGTTCCTAAACATATGTGTATGCATGTGTGCGTATTTTGTGAAAAGAGAAAAAGAGACGTCGCCAAACATTTGTCATAGATGCCAATTGTTATGCAGTGCTGCTGCATGTAGATCTCAATTATTAGCTAGCAATGCTGCGGTACGAACTTGTTCTGAAACCACTCTGTTGGACGTCAGGCCTCCTACTTAATTCTTTTAAAACAAACAAAAGCTATGGCACACAAAATCTCAAAAGAATAAGCAATAATGAATACTGGTAAACCAAAACAAACAAGGAAAACCAGTAGGAAGTTAGCATAACTTTCGCTACTTCCAAAACTGGGCCTCATCCAAAACTCTATCATTATATAGCTATCGGTTTGAAGCGTAGTGCAACCCGTCGGGTTGGGTGACGTGTTAGAACCATGTCCTCAATTTGATTCTTGAAAGGTGCTATTTCTGACGGTATTGAAGAACAATGTTGATCTTGAGATTAGAGGTGTCACTATGAGGCCAAGCGAAGCAGTTCTTGTCCCCCTTCGTCTCCTCTCTCTTTCTCTCTCTCTCTCTCTCTCTCTCTCTCTCTCTCTCTTTCAGTCAAGCTTGTGATAGATGAAAAAAAAAACTATACCCACGAACCCTCGAAGCTAAACAGCCAGAGTTTTTTTTGAGAAAGAAAAGCCTGATCAATTGAGAAGCCTCTTTCAATATGTCACATTGTATCAGAGCACTTTCAGGAATTTAAGATGCCAACTTTTAATCAATCTGATCTTTCATATACTGCAAATGATTTTTGCCAATGCATGAGTCTCTCTATGAAATGTCATTTTCAACTTCGCAAGTGTACATTTCTTTCTGTGAAAAGGCGTATGTGCTATTGGCAACATTCCACTCGTAGTTACAACCAGTTGGATCTATATGCATCCTTCCTTGCCGACAGTTTGGTTAAGCAACTGTGTTTATTGGAGCACCAAATGAACAGCTGACTGTAGCTTATTCTGGCACCGAAGCTGAATACTGTGCAATAGCCTCTACCATAATAGAGATTCAAACATAATTTTATACTCGTGGACCTTAATTATATTGGGGCCCATTTTGAAATTAAAGGCTCATATTAGATCAATTTGGTGACAAGATTTCTGCCCTAAGTATGAGCATTAGTCGCGTGTCAATTCATAATAAGCTTAAGGACATTTTCATCACTTCCGGGTGAGCAGAGTACGCTGAGAACCGAATCCCCACCCTCCCCCCATCTGCACATTTTCATAACTTCATTTGTGAGAAGGTCTTGTTAGTCTCATAAAATATCTTAAAGGACATTTTTTATAAAGTATGTGATCATCATAAGAACTCTTTATCTTACCGGAACGGAAAATCCAAGGATCAGGCGTCTATGCTCAATAATTGCTTGTCACTTGCTATATATATGTGGGGGAGCCATAGCTGATCAAGGCTGTAGCACATCCAAGTTGACAATGAGGCCAATGTTAGAAAGGCTTCAGATTTGTGTCTAGTGATAAGGATATTCTTCAGGGAAATGATAAGGCCAATTATACTCGAACCAAAGAAGATTTGTGTTACCATGTTGAGGTCACTATCCCGAATTCAGACTTGCTGTGTGTTTGGGAGCGGATGCAGCATTCAAAAACCTTTCTCATTTAAAATGTTTGAAATTGATTTTCGTAATTGACAAGCATGCCTTGCATGTGACGAGGGATTGCATAGTTTATGACTGCCGAGTGAGTGGGAAAGACCTATGCCTGATAGAGAACTGAATCTCCCACCAAATCTGCTTTTAGTGCCTTGAGTTATGACACTCACTGTGCTTCAACTTATGCAATCAGTGACAACCATTCTTTTGCAACACAGGAGGTTGACACCTCTGACACTCGAAATAAAGATTGCTTACCTACCAGCCCTCACCTCAAGCTGTTACAACAACCCCCTTGGAGACTTGCATAGTTTAGGACTCATGGCAGTAATCCAATTGTACCTGTACTTGTGTATAATGAATTTAGTACAAAAGATATGTTCACAATTTTCATGCTTAGTCAAGCAAAAAATGCACAGAACACCATAATTGATGACAAAGAATCAAGTTCCTTTCTTGTAGAATCACGTAAAACTAAGGCATGCATGACTACTAGTGTAGAAGCAATATAAACAATCTATGCCTCAGGTTTAGTTGTAATGGGCTTGCTAAAGCGATCCACTTTGAGTAGAAATACAAATTGTTTGGTACATAGCCCCACCTCTCTCTCTCTCTCTCGCTCTCCACGACCAAAAAAGAGTTTTTTATCGACACGAGAGAAACATCAACGCAAATAAGCAAAATATCAATAAACATTTTATTATGAATGTCAGCAAAAGTAGTGTCACTGATACTTTCATTGATGTTTCCACACTACATCACTGAACATTTTTTATTGATGCGAAAGAGCAAATGTCAATGAAACTCGATGCCAAAAGGAAACTCTTTTTTGCAATATAATCTAAAAGGAAGATAAAAATAAAAGGACAGGCATATAAATACATAAAGAGAGAGAGAGAGAGAGAGAGAGAGAAGGAGAGCCGATAAAATGAAAATATATAGCAAAATTTGGGGACAAGAAGTCCCCTAAGTACATAAGCAAACCGCAGAAACGAAATATAAGAAAAGAATATACAAGTTAGTATCACAATAAAACGTAATAAGAGAGGTGAAGAGAGAATGGACAATCGGAACAGTAGAGTCACCCAGCAGTAGACGAAGGACGACACCGTAGCCGAATAGCAAAGTGAACATCTCCCTGCACACGGCGTGCCACAGACTCCGACGATGTGAAGGTGTCCCTGAATACCCTGTTGTTACGCTCTTCCCAAATGCGCCACCAAGAAGAAATGAGCCATAACCTCCAAACACGACCCCAGGTAAAAGACAAGTGAGAAGAAGGACGAAAGAGGAACAAAAGGCGAATGGATGGTGGGTTTGGGAGGTTGTTAACGAAGGAAGGCCATGCAGATGTAAGGACACTATAGAAGAAAGGACAAGAGGTAAAAAGATGCACCCGAGACTCAGCCGCGGCAAGACAGAGGGGACATTGGTTAGCTAAACTAATACCGAGACGCTGCAGGTGGTCAAAAGTATTGATGTGACCAGCAAGGAGAAGCCAAGCAAAAGCAACGGCATGGGGAGAGGGACCAGGGGACCAAAGCGACCGGGGTGAAAGCAACGCAACAGAAGAACCAAAAGAGGCCAGGTAACAAGAAGAAAAAGTGAATTCACGGGAAGACGATAGAGGCCAGGGGGGGGGCGAGCGGTGGGAGGTCAGCAAAGCGGAGGAAAAGAGGAATGGCAGAAAGCAGACCGCTCCAAAAGTGTGAAGGAGAGGTGTGAGAGGTGGAAATATTCCAATCACTAGGGGAAGACATGTCGTATTTGGAACAAATGAAAAGGGAGATGAGAGAAGACTCAGTTGCCAGACGCCACCACCAAGAACATAAAGAGGACTCACATGCCCGACTAAGGTTGGTAATCCCAGCACCCCCAAGAAGACGCGGAAGGCGATCACCATCCCAAATAAAATTACGAATGATCTTGTCAAACCTTCTCAGTACAACCGAAGGAGGTCGAAAGACCGCCAAGGCATGAAGCGGGATAGAAGCAAGACAGTGCTTAGCAAAGGTAAGACGTCCTGGCAGGGAAAGCAGCTTTCCCTGCCAACAATGGAGGCGATCTGACAGCTTCTGCTCCACACCGTCCCAAAAGGAGGGCGCAGGAGGCGACAAAGTAATCTGATGACCCAAGTAGTCCATGGGCAGACCAGCAGCCTTACACCCAAAACAATCTTCCGCAAGAAGCACCAAGGCCGGATCCGCGTGAAGGAGAGAAAGGTGACACTTCGAGGAATTAATAGAAAGACCTGAGACAAGCTCAAAAACTCTAAGGATGAGCCAAGTTCTCACAATCTGTTGGCGGGAAGCAGTGCCAAACAAGAGAAAATCGTCTGCATATTGAAGGGTGGAGAAGGTCTGCAAGTGGGGAAGTGAATGTGGAGTGATGAAACCAACGACAATCGCGTGACGAAATAAGGCAGAAAAGCACTCGGCAACTAAATTGAAAAGCAAAGGTGATAGCGGACAACCCTGTCGGAGGCCGCGACCGAGACAGAAAAATTCGCCACACAACCCATTGAAGGAGACCGCAAGCTGGGCCCCAGTGACGAGCGAGAGGATCCACTGACGAAACGACGGACCAAAAGCAAGACGAGTGAGGATGTCAGAAAGGAACTCCCAACTAACCGAATCAAAGGCCTTGGAAATGTCCAACTTAAGGATGAATGAGGGAAGACGCAAACAGTAAAGGGAATGAACAACCTCGTTGGCAAGGACGACAATGTCATGCAAACGCCGACCCTTGATGAACGCAACCTGAAAGGGGTTGATGATAGATGGCATAAGAGGTGCAAGTCGCAAGGAAAGCAGCTTAGCGACAATCTTATAGGGAGTGCCTAAGATGGAGATCGGACGAAAGTGGCTGACGTCCGTAGGGCTAGGGCGCTTAGGCACCAAAACGCAAGTGGCTTGATTAAACTCTTTAAGAAAGACAGAGTTGGAGGCAAACTCGTCACAAAACTCGAACACGTCCTTGCTACAAGCCTCCCAAAAGGTGCGAAAAAACTCAGCAGGGAAACCATCAATGCCAGGCGCCTTACCTGAGCCAAGCGCCCAAACAACATTCTTGATCTCTTCGTGCAGGAAGGGCTGCTCAAGATTGATCGCACAAGAGATAGAGATGGATGAGAGGTGAATGTCCGGCAGCGGGGCACGAAAGCGAAGAGGTTTAGAATCGAAATCACGAAAATGAGCTGTCAACGCCGGGAGGATGTCCTCATCAAGAAATTCCCTGTGCCCAATAACCATGGACTGGAGCAAAGTCTGACGACGTCTCTGAGAGGCGGCCAGGTGGAAGAAACGAGAATTCTGGTCACCATGCGCAAGCCAACCCAACCTAGAACGCTGCTGCCAATGGATGGATTCCCTAATCCGCCATTCCTGAGCAAGACACTGGAGACACAGGAGACGAGAAGACTGATCCGCAGAAACATAATCAGATGACTGGAGGGACAAGATCTCCTCATCCCAAATGGCCACCTCAGAAAATTTCCCACTCCAAAAAATATGTTTCCAAGCAATTACCTCCTTCCTAATGCAATGCAGCTTACGCGAGAGCCTAAAAGCAGCCCACCTACCATTGACAGTGCGAGCCCACCACCGAGGGACAGCGTTAACAAAGGACTCGTCCTGGAGCCACCAAAGCTCAAAGCGAAACCGGGAGCGCCCGGATCCAGCCCTACCCCGAAGAAGTGTGAGAAGCAGTGGATCATGATCTGACAAATGCCTCGACCCTAAGACTAAAGACGACAAGGGAAATACAGAAAACAACTCAGGCGAGAGGAAGACACGGTCCAGTCTCCGGAGAATGGGAGGAATCCTATTGTTGGACCAAGTAAACTCTCCACTAATCAATGGTACGTCGAAAAGGCCGAACTGATCTATGAACGAGCGAAAGACAGACATAGACGGACCAAAAGTGATGGGGGAGGAGTCCGCAGGGCTAAGAAGACAATTGAAGTCCCCTGCCAAAAGCCACGGTAAAGAAGCAAGCTCACGAGCATGACAAAGCTCAGCCCACAACTGGTTACGCAAGGCCCCAACGCAAGGGCCATAAACCGTCGTAATTAAGACCGGACCATTGGGCCAAAGACCATTGAGGATGACCGAAATAGAGTACTTACCAACACTCATTACGTTTCCCGTAAGAGGGGGAGACCAAGCCAGCAGAATGCCACCAGCAACACCATTAGCAGGGAGGTACCCAAAGGACGGCTGACGTAATAAAGTATGGGCGCATGCATGAGAAACCATAGACATCTTGGACTCCACGACAATAAGCAAAGAAGGCCCATGTTGACGGACCCAAGAAGAGAGGTATCTACGCCGATAACGGGCTCTCAGGCCACGCACATTCCAACAAGCAACTCTCATTGGGAAACCATGTGAAGCGACGCACGCCTAGCCGACCTAGCAGCACCAGGAGGGAGGATGGAGGCTGCGGAAGCCCCAATCCTACGCAATTCCCACCGCAACCTGGCAAGACTGGGGCGAGAGGCCGGCGCAACAGTGGCAACAAAAGAGGAACGTAGAGAGAAGGAGAGAGAGAGAGAGAGAGAGGAGCATGCCTTTGAGTGGGTAGGAAGGAAGAAATGAAGAAGAGAAATTATAAAAAAGGAGAAGGGTATATCTACTTTTACAAGGCAGCCAGATATTTACTGATGCAAATGTTTTTATGACATTAGAAGATTAAATAGGGGTGGAAAGGAAAGACCAAAGAAAATTAAAAAATTTAACATTTTTTAAAGCGAAGTATTGCGTCACTAAAGACTATAGTTAAAAAAAAAAAAAAACAAGAAATCAAAACTTGAAACTTTGACTAATGTTTACGGGCAATGCCAATGAAGGTCATCATTTTTATTGATGTTTTTCAAAAAGTTGTTACTGAAAACCAAAGAAAGATGAGATTTTTACCGACTTTTTTTTCTAGGAAAATGCCACTGACAATTGAAGACCTTTAGTGATGTTCACAAAAAACGTTACTAAAAACTTCAATTTTTCTATATCCATTTACTGACATTTCATGGCAACGTCAGTAGTGATTGTCTTTTACCAACACTTCGTGTCGTTGAGAGTCTTCAGTGCCGCAGACCTATATCGGTGAATAGCCTCACACTGTAGACTATCTCTTTGCTTCTACGTAAACACAAAACTAACAATATTGAACTTTCAATAACATGGATCCATGCTCGTCGACACAGGCTCACACCTTTACTGATGTTTGGCAAATATCCTGTCAATAATGAATCACCTTCACTAACATTCTCATTGAAAGTTTTCACAGCAATAGGATTATAGGCCTATACTGGTAAGCAATTTTATTGATATAGCCTTTTTCATATGAACACTACAAAGAAAAGAAGTTTCAATGACAGAAATCCACTACAGGTATGTTTTGATTGACCTTCATTGACGTTCAGACGGACATGTTAGTAAAGATATAGGACTTTTTCCACGCGTCTGTAAGTACCTTTTCATACGGAAACATCCTCTCTCTCTGTCTCCCCCTCTCATTTCTAGTTATACTTGTATGGTTGAAAAATCGCTACCTTTTGTTGATTTTTATCAACCCAGAGATACATAGAAGAGATCAAAATAAGCATATAGGGCTCCCACAAACCTCAATGCCACATATTTGGCATAGACAAATTAGTTGATTATAAGAGCTTTTATAAAGGTTCTAGGGAAAATTACTAATACTTTCATCAATGTGATATATATAAGGCAGTTAGATGATTTAAAACTATGATCACGTTCATTTTTTTCCTTTTTAACAAACATGATTTGGCTTTCCACAAAAAATCTTCTTAAAAGGCAGTTGAATGAGATACTTATTAGATAAAGTTTTTTTCCTTTTACGGGTTTGGTAGGCTGCACTAGAGCCCTTGGCGATTGCTATCAAATCATATGAAGACAAAGCTTAGAGCTTAGCTTATCCTTCTAGATCTTGAAAAAGAAAAACCAAAAGCAAAAGCAGGCCATCTCCAACAATACTTGACTTCGTTGATATATATAACTCCGAACAGACCAAAGTAGGACAAACACAAGAATGGTTCTCATAGACCTTTCTTTCACACAATCCTCTTCCAAACCTCACAGATATTTTGAGTAGGAAGGGGAACTTAAATTCTAGACCTCAAACCCCATACCCATGTGGTATTGCTGAAAGATCTTTGGTCCCATAGCTTTACCCAGCAATATCATTCAATACTGATTGCATGTTATGTCATTACCCTATCATTCGACATGCCTGCTTCCATCCTTTATTTTGCTGTCAAGAGCCAGCAAAGGCAAGTGGGTGCTTACATGCATCTCACGTGGAGATGTAAAATTTCATGGAGACAGAGACAAAGCCTATGATCATTTGATTATGGAGTAGGTGAGACTTGAGAGATGCACCATGCTGCCTAGAGCACAATAATTTGTTCATCTGCGAAATCACTTTCTCCTGAGGAGATTTTATCACGTCCACCTTAAGTAGTTGAGATAATATCTAGTTATTCCCATTTTCCTTTCTTCCATATGCTTGCAGAAAAACAAGAAATACAATTTTTTTATGTTTGATAGATAATCATAAATGAATTCCTTATGATTGTAATATTAGCATGGTTTTGTGTCTAGACCTCTTCAAAAAGCTGTGTAAATTGGTGTCTTTAATCTGTTATGATGCACATTATTGACAAACAAAAGCAGAATTTTCTGTTTCTGTTTATTTTGAAGGTTTACTGTAGCAATGAGACATGACATCCCTGCAGGGAGTGTTTGAGGGGAAATACGAGGTCGCAAGCAGCACAATACTCTTCATAATATCAATGACCCTACCATTTTGACTAGAGGCGGAGCCAGAAATTTTTCATGAGGGGGGCAGAATTAAAATTTTTAAATTTTGATACATGCTGAAATATCATTTTTCAAAATTTTTATAAAGGACAAGTAAATTTTTTTAAAATTTACATTTAATTTTTTTTTTGAGGTGGGGCCGGGCCGTTGTGGACCCTACCCTGGCTTTGCCCATGATTTTGACCTATTCTTTTGTCACATTTATTCCTTTGCAAATGCTATATATGGCAGGCAAAACTTTTTCTTTCAGCATCTTTATCAACTCTCACCTAACTAAGCCACTGGCTAATGTGCTTATCTACTAGTGAATGAACTAGGGCCAAGTTCTTGGGCTTTTCTTTTTTTATTAGGTGGGCTTGTTTCTTGATAATGGCAATAATCACTGCTGTCTTTTTGCAATTGTTGCCGTTATGTGATGTGAGTGGTCCAAGGCCAAGGCAAAAGTTGAGATGGACTCGTCTCATGTGAAGACTTCAGGCCTTAAGGTTTGAAGCTAAGGGTTGAGAAATCCTAATGCTTATGATTTGCGATTGCTCTTCGTTACGGTACGCCTCCAACATAGAGATCTAGAACAAGCATGGTGGCTGGTATTCTTGTGGAAGATAGTGTTGAGAAAGAGATAAAACCAAATCGTAAAGATCGGCTCCTTCTTAAGATAGTGGATAATGGTCAATATCAAAACTGTAACTGCTGTTATATTAAGCAAGATTCTAAATTTATAAATCTGATTTGTAACCACCCTCTATTAAACAAAGAAAGCTCTCTCTCTCATCGTGTGTGAGAGTTAGAGAGAGCAACTCTTCATTTGGATGTAGGCCAGCACCAAGGGCTGAACCACGTTGCAATATGTGTCTCTCTTGTCTCTTTTCATGGTATCAGAGCCATCTCTGATCCATTGCAGTTTGTTCCATGGCAGCACCCAAGTCGTCATCCTCAACAATGTTTAGTTTCAGTTGCACCTTCAGCTACTTAGTGGAACACATTTTCCAGTTTGGTGTCTATCAAGTTAGATCAAAAACTTGAACAATAGTATGCCTTAGAACATACTTTACCACAATTAATTTCATATTCTATTGCTCGTTAGGTTTGGTGTGCCTTAGAACAATAGTATGCCTCTCAATCCAACTTGCAAATCATTACAGAACGTGAAGAAAGGAAATATGATGATAGCTGATTATTTAAATCATGTTAAATTTTTATATGACTCATTAGATGTTGTTAATCATAAGGTCTCTTATACTGATTTGGTTCTCTACACCCTTAATAGATTATCCATTGAATATGAGGCCTTCATCTATCTTCAAGACATTAACTAGTTTCTCTGAAATTTTTGATAAGCTAATTTCTCAAGAGAATCGTCGACAAATTCTCTTGCTTGCACTTGATATTTCCCAAGAAACCAATACGGTTGCCATGGTTGCTCAATGTGCTGGTAGTCGTGGGAATTCTTATGGTGAAGGGAGAGGAGATCAAAATGGAGGTGGTTGCAACAATTATGGTTCATACAATGGAGGTGGTTGCAGCAACTATGGTTGGATGCCGTGGGAATTTCTCCAACTACAAAACGTTTATTGGAGTTACTTGTCAATATGGTGGTCGCAAGGGTCACAATGCTCACCAGTGCAATGACATTCCAAAGGTCTTTATGACCATGACTATCAATACAGGAACAAATAATTGTGCTGCTACATCATTAGCTCATTTCTCTAACACGATGGATAACAACCAAGAATGGTACCAAGATACAAGACCGTCACATCACAAATAGTGATCAATCCATGGAAGGCAAATCCTTTTATCATGGAAAGAACTCTATTATTGTTGGCGGTGGGAAAAATTGTCCACTAAAAACATAGGTAACATGTCTTATTTATTATCCAAGCATAATTGATTTTTGTTGAAGAATGTTTTCCATGTCCCTATGATTCATGAGAATCTACTATATGTTGTTAAGTTTACTAGAGATAACAATTGCAAAATGAAATTTACTCATGATTTTTCTGTTAAGAAAATGCATAGGGGGGAGATAAGGCATCAAAGATGACTTAAGGATAGACTATATACATAACAAGAACAGAAAGGGCAATATAACAGTATGCCCACCAGCTGAAAGTAAATTGCCTACTGAAAATAAATTGCAGACTCACAAATCTTATGTTTCCTTTTTCAATAAGATCAAGTTCTTAGAGATGCTTTTAAGCTTTGACATGAACATTTGGGACATGTGAATGATTATTTATTAAATCACATAACTTCATCCAAGTATATTGCTGCTAGGTCAATGCCTAAAGATCATTTTTGTTCACTTTGTGCTTTAACTAAGATGCACCAGTTGCCTTTTGTTTCAGTTGAGTTAAAAATTTCTTCTCCATTAGAGTTATTAGATGCCAATTTATGAGGCCTTCACCTTGTATCTCTAGGGATGGATATAAATATTATTTGGTGATAGTAGATGATTTTTCCAGATTCACTTGGATTTTTATGTTAGCAAAGAAGTTTGAAACGTTCTCTTATTTTTAAAATTTTCATAGGACCATAGAAAAACAACTTGAGTACAATATGAAAGTTTTTCATAGTGATTGTGAAGGCGAGTTTATGAGTCTTCTCAAGGCATTCAATGAAGACTTTCGTGTCCCTATACACCACAACAAAATGGTGTAGCAAAACAGAAACATCGTCATATTATTGGAATGAGACTTACTATGCTTATTAATGCTTGCTAGCTTCTTTCTTGGCTGATGCCTTTAAAATGACAGTTTACATTATTAATATGTTACTGATTGATGCACAAGAATTAACTCCATATGAAAAACTTCTTGGTACTAAAGCCTCAACTAGAGAATCTGAAAGTGTTTGGATGCACCGTATATCCATTAGTAAGTCCTCAAAATAAATTTAAACTTGCCCCAAAGTCCCATGCATGTGTCTTTCTTGACTTCTCAAAATGTTTTAAAGGCTATATATGTTACAATCCATTGAACAAACAAATCACTGTTTCAAGACATGCAATATTTGATGAGAACACTTTTCTATACTCTCGGACACGACCATTTCCTACTGCCCAAGAAATCATCTATTCGCTAGCTAACTAACACTCTCAGTCGACTACTAATTCTCAAATTATCAATTTAGCCTACCCAAGTGAGTCTTCAATCATCCCAACAACCTTCCATATCTCTCAACAACCTAACACGAAAATTGTTGAACCTTTCAACCATGACCAAGCTAACCCAACTTCCCTAAACTCTGAAAATTTCACTTGTATTAGAAACCACCCTATGACTACTTGTTCTCAAGTTGGAACCTGCAGACCAAAAATTTTCACCTATTTTAGTAAGACTGAACCAATAGACACCAAAACTAAACCTGTTGACTTACAAAAAGCCCTAGAAGATGATCAATGGAATAAAGTTATGTCCACAGAGATTGAAGCACTTCACAACAATAAACTTGGGACTTAGTTCTCTTTTTGCATCGGTACAGTGTAGTAGGTTGTCCATGGATTTACAAAGTCAAGACACATGCAGATGGGTTTGTGGCAGGGTTCAAAACACGGCTAGTGGCTCAATGATATAGCCAATATGAAGGGATAGATTACTTCGAAACTTTCAATCCAATGGTGAAGTCTACTACAGTTCGCCTTGTTCTCTCTATTTCCACTAATTGCAGATGGGAAAGTCTATCAACTGGATGTTAACAATGCTTTTCTCCATGAGACTCTAAAGGAAGAAGTTTACATGAGTCAACCTCCATGATTTGAGGATAAAAGCAACCCCCATCATGTGTGCAGATTAAAGAAATCTTTATATTGCCTCAAACAAGTTCTTCGGGCATGGTTTGAAAGCTTAAGCATATATCCTATATCCAAGGGATTTAAAGGATCTAAATCTGACTCGATCCTGTTCATATATTCATCTATATTATACATTGTGTACATTCTTATCTATGTGGCAAGAAGTTTCTACAGGAATTGCAAAATTTTGTCCACAATATAAGCAATAAGTTTTCCATCAAAGATGTAACACTCGTTTTTGTAGGTGGGCCGGATCGGGTCCAGACTCAGACCCAAATCCACCAGCGTGGGAGCCTGACACCACCCTCTCCTCCTTCGTCTTTCCCTCTTCTCCTTCGTTTCCCCTCTTCGTCTCTCCCTTTTTGCTACGACCGCAACACAGAGAAGACAAAGGTCGGTGCAGCGGGGATAAAAGTGGACGGTAGCGCTTTGGTAAGACTTCCGATTTCTCTCTGCCTCCTCCTTCCTCTTCATTCTTCTCCTCCTCCATCCTATGCAGCCTCTCCCCTCTCTGTCAACACCCTCATTCTCTTGCACCTGCTCTATCTTTCTCTCGCCACTCTCTTCCACATGGTCCCTTTCCTCTACTACCCTCTCACCTCCTTCTCCCTTCTCACACACTCTCACCCTCACTGCATGTTTTCCCCCTTTGACCGAACACACTCTCTCTCCCCCTCTTTCTCTCTGTGGTCTCCCTTACCCTCTCCGTCTATCTATCGCCCTCTCTGTCTGCCCACACTCTCTCTTCTCTCACTGCACTCCCTCTCCTTACCGCTAGCCTCCTCCCACTCACCTCTCTCGTGTCCTCCCTCTTGCTTTCAACCTCCCTCACAGTCGATTGCCTTCTTCTAATGACAGACCCCTGTCTTGAGGACCATTTTTGTCGATTTTGACTCTATTGTGGATTTTTGTTCATATGTGTTAGTGATAGTTTGATCAAAGCTTCGAATTTAGATGTTTGGTCACAACCTCAAAGAGTTGGGAAGAGACCCTTTTTAGGGCCTTGTAGGTCGACACTACCCGTCGACACCCTCTTGAGGCAATGACATGCCTCAATGTTTTTTGTTTTTATTTGTTTTGATTGTGAAGCTAAACCATTGGAGAATTTAGTTATTTACCACTTGTGTATGTTTGCAGGTACACCAGACACGTCCCATAGACCTTGAGTGACCAGATTCGAAACTCGCGACATTTTGAGTGTTTTGTGGACGCGTGATAGGTATGGCGGCATTCCAGGCAAATCATAGCCTGGGGCCAACGTGTGAATGTGTGTTCCTAGGATCGTGGGATTCTATGTGATGTGATTGAATGATTGTTTTGTGAGTGAATGTATGTATGCATGCAAATGATTTGATATATGATAAGATTTGTTTTGAAAGACTATTAAAAGCTGGTTTTGAAAATGTTACGCATTGCATGTGCATGCTAGAATTGATAACTGCATAGGACAGATGAGGTGGGGTATCGAGTTGAGTGTCACATCGACCCCAATTGTGTATCGAGTTGAGTGTCACATCGACCCCAATTGTGCATTAGAAAGCATCCTAGAATGATAACTGCCTAGGACAACTACAAGCAAATCACAGATCAAGACTACTTTCTAGGATTTGGCTAAGTTTTGAAATATGTGAATGACGTGTTTGATAAGATGTGAGTTTTTATGAATGTGAATGTTGTGATTTGTTGCATATGCATTGCCGTGGGAAATGATGCAAATGAATGAATTGGAGGGTAGTTGTACCAGTACTGTTTGACGACTAGCTAAGAATGTAATGATATGTGTGGCCCTCTTGTGGAGGCAATTGGAGATGTGGGTGCACTCGTGAAGTGTACCAACCTCATGACCTAGCCAATCATTTTGTGAATGTGTAATTATAATGATAATAATGAAAGAATAAGAGATGAGAGGCCAGTGGGATGTGGCTATGTGTTTGGGAGTTGTCCCGCCTTCGCCACTGGTCTCGCGTGTGCAGAGCACAGACGGAGCAAGACCCCAGGGTACTGTTGTGTGATGTGCTTGGAGCGTTGAGCACCGCATTCCCAACCTGGGTGTTTTAGAGAAAGCTGAGCATCTCTCATTGGAATTCACACATCCATGGACGAGTGTTCTACCGCTGCAACGGGTGAATGAATCCATACTGTTATGGGCCACCACAGGGGTTGTTTCTCGGTTGTAGGCCACCCGCGGTGTGCGCCTATGTTTGCACCCACTGGAACTGTCAATTCACTGAAGTTAATGAAAATAAAAATATACGAATGAAATGTATGTGAATGATGTGTATTTGAATGAAATTAATGCAAATGAAATGTTTAAGAATGCCTTGCATGTAATTTGAAATTGTGTTACCATAGCCATTGAGTGATTTTACATGTCATTGTCTATGTTAGGGGCCTTCTTGGCAAATGATGTGACTATGCCTTGTCACAATATGATGATGCTCTTAAAATTGTGTTTTATTTCATAGTTGAGCTCATACCTAAAGGGTTCGGGGATTTACTGGTTTGTTGCCATACTGCGAACGCTAAGGTTTCAGTTGTTTCCTTTTTCAGGTTTTGGCGGACCTAAGGCAGCAGGTTGATAAGATGGCTTCACTCACAACTAACTGGGGATGTTTTAGGTATTTTGTAGTGCCGACGCGTCTTGTTTTGATTGTATTGATGTCATGTTTTTGTTAGACATCAATTAGATGGTTTGAGACATTTTTGTTATACACATAGATGTGATTTTGTATAAATCAAAATTGTTATATAAATGAAAGTTCGCCCCATTGTTTTGAATGACATAGCTCTCTCTTTTTGAATTGTTATGTAGTTACACTTCAATGCTTTATGTTAGAAAAAAAAATGTGTTTGAGGGTAAAAAAGGTTGGGGTGTGACAAAAGACCTTGAATAGATTCATTATTTTCTTGGACTCAAGGTCAATCGCTGAACTATTGGACTCTTTTTGTCACAACACAAATACATCAAGGATCTTAAAAAGAGTGCAAATAGAAGAAGTCAAGGCAGTAGTCACACTAGTCGCACCCAATTCACCTCTATCCAAGTTTGAAGGAGATAAAGTTAAAGACAGAACTTTGTACATAAGTATTGTGAGTGCTTTGCAGTATGTAACACTCACAAACCCAGATATTGCATTTGTTGTCAACAAATCTTGCCAATTCCTTCATGAACCTACAAATATACACTGGACATATGTGAAGCAAATACTTCGCTATTTTCAAGGACCTCAACATTTTGGGTTACATATAAAAATAACTTCTCATTGAAAACTTGAAGTCTACTTTGACGCAGATTGGGTTGGATGTCCTGATGGTCAACAAGTGAGCTTATTACCATGCTTAGAAGAAACATTATATCACGAGGGTCTAACAAACAACATATTGTTGCTCTCTCAAGCACTGAAGCTAAATATAAAACAATGGCTGGAGCTGCGGTTGAACTAATATGGCTGCAACATTTTCTTAAAGATTTCCAAATTCTTGTACAAGAGGCTCCAATACTAAAATATGATAACCTAGGTGCAACATACCTTGCTACAAATCATGTGTTTCATGCCCGTGCCAAAATATATAAATTGACTTTCACTTTGTTAGAGAAAAAGTGACAACATGGGAGATTAAAACTGAGTTCGTCAGATCTAAAGATCAGCTTGTAGATATTTTGACTGAGGCACTGTCCAAACCAAGGTTTCATGATCTCAAGGACAAGCATAACGTTGTTCACACAAGTGTTGGCTCCTGGGGGCGGGTTGAGAAAGAGATAAACCAACAAATAAAGATCGACTCCTTCCTAAAGTAGTGGATAAGGTTCAATATCAAAACAGTAAGTGCTGTTATATTAAGCAAGATCCTAAATTTATGAATCTGATTTGTAACCACCCTCTATTAAACAAAGAAAGCTCTTCCTCTTATCGTGTGTGTGAGAGTTAGAGAGAGCAAGTCTTCATTATGGATGTAGGCCAGCACCAAGGGCTGAACCACGTTAAAATTTGTTTCTCTTGTCTCTTTTCAGATAAAAGGGGAATGATTGAAAGTAGGAAGGATAAATTGATGACAACATATTGTCATTACAAAGGTAGATCGTGAATTAATATAAAAGCCATTCAAATGGGCAGTCATATAACATGCTTGTTTAGGATATTAAGCATGGATTATGAATATATAGAGAGTAGTTTATGCAGTTTGTGGGAGAATGTAAGAAACCCAAGATTTTCGTTCTTTGGAAGAGACATGTTTCTTGTTCTCGTAGATAGTGAATCGAAATTGTTAACTGTGCTCAAAAAAGGATATTGGAAACTAGGAGAAAGTGTTATTGTGCCTAGACATTGGAGGCCAGGAAACTCCTTAAAAATTGAAGATAACTTTTGGGTTTTCATTTGGATTAGGCTATCAGACTTGCCTCATCTTTTGTGGAGCATATGAAAGTAGTTGTTACTTCATGTAAAACAAGCAAATCAGTTTTGTCAATTGGACAAACCTTAGATAGAGTTGTTTTTGACATATTTGCTTAATTTTTCAAACAAGTCTTCATTTAACCCATCTTCATTAGGACGACTAGTAAAACTCTCAAAAGAAGTTGCATGTTCATATTGGCTAAAAACGTCTGAAACAACCTCTTGCATGTTTTCAACCTCAGCATCATTGATATGATCGGCTTCTTTCACGGATTGGGACCTCAAATTGTTGCATTTCATGCAATGACACTTCATTCTTCCATCTGCTATGGCATTACTTGCACTAACAATCCATCTGCTATGGCATTACCTGCACTAACAAAGTCGATGAATTTATTGAACCATGACAAAAATTCAACACCATTTTTTCTCTTTGTAATCCAACTTCGATCTTTCAAATGTATTCTTCTTTGATCAATTGCTAATTTTGTTCAATAAATTAAGCCAGCATTCTCTCTCTCTCTCTCTCTCTCTCTCTCTCTCTCTCTCTCTCTCTCTCTCTCTCTATATATATATATATATATATATATATATATATATATATATATATATATATATATATGCACACACACACTAAAATAATCCAACCACCTATGCATCTGGATGTCTCACCCAAAATGCATACATATAGGCATAAAAACAACTTAACAAATAAACATTGGAACTTGAAATTAAGATCTTTATTACCAAAATCTTGGGAAAGCTTTTGGAAAGGTATTTAAAATTTCTGGAGAGCTGCCTTGTCGCAAGAGAGAGAGAGGGGTACTGGTTTTAGTTTTAGTTTTGATGTTCATTAAGGACAATGAGCAAGGGGGTGAGATCTAGGTAAAGTGTGCATTCGTGTGGTGGCTTTTCTTGGATTAGATGGTCAGTGACCCTTTTCCATTTGAGTGGGGCCATCTTTTCTCCATCTCCCCTACAGCATCCTCTCCATTTAAAATGAAAATTATTGGAAGGCCCCCAGGTTCTTGCCCTTGGACACATCTCCTCCCTCATATACTCCTTTAGAGTCTTTAGCTAGATGGGTGCGCTCCGGGTTCAAGCTAGGCCAAACTCACATATGTCCGTAGTGCTGGACAGGCTCAAACTCGAATGCACTAAGATAAATGAGCTAGTCAATATGAGTTTAAGCGGTATCTCCGTCATGTTATCAAATGGTTAAGAACTAGGACAACCAAAAAAACTCAATAGTCAGATCATGTTGTATGCATCCTACCTTGTACAGCTGAAATTGTGCCTCAGGCAATGTAAGGGTTGTTTTTGTCATTTTAGGTCAAAGGTCACTTTTGTCTATTAGAAAAATGCAAGGTATGTTCTCAACCTGGACTTACTCCTGCCTTCTGGAGTAACACTTGCACACATTTTCAGAAAAACAGATCAGCTTGCATCAACCAACTTAAAGTAGGGACCCACATAGCTGCAATAAGGCAAAGCCTGGCCACCATATGCTAATGAAGAGGACCCAGAATGCCACACTCATTAACCCTAATATGGTTAGGTACGTATAGGTCCAGTCGATATCGAAGTCAATGGATCTCGATGGGATGGACATATATCCAGCAATGTTTTTGGGACCCATATCCAAACTCAAGCCAAGGATCTAGTTTTAACTGCTGTCAAATCTTGTTAGTGGACCTGGTTGGATATATCCAGCAATGTTTGTGGGTAGGACCCAAATCCAAGCTCAAGCTCAAGCCAAGCTGATAAAATCAAGGAGTTTTAACCGATGTCAAATCTTCTGTTTCATCAGATTCCCTAACGAGGGAGTGCAGATAGACATGTGAAAATGTGCACTTAGTAGGAGTGACTTGTGAATATCACTTAGTTGTAGTCGTCGCGACCGTATGGGTTCATAGAATTTTCTTTCTATAATATCGTACATTCATTATTTGCAGTTTAGAAGAATAATACTCATGACAATCAAATTAAAGCCAATTGGATCGACTACTCGTTGATTTGAGAGGACCAGTAGATTTATGCAACAATGGCTGAGTCAAGCATGGATGTGCTGTCGAAGATTTGTGTCAATACAAACACTGGACAGAGGGTTCGGGCGTACTACGACAAACTTAAATACTCCCTGGTCAAGCAACCTTGGTGCCCGGTCCAGACCTGTTAATTTAGCTAAGGAAATTGATCCCCACGCTCACCACTTGACCCATTTGCTCCATTACGACACATGAACAAGATTGTCATCGCCACGACATGCAAGGTGGCCACTTGCAGAGTGAAGTTGATCGGACGCTCTTCGTCCGTTAAAGTTTTTGGGATCACCATTTTGATAAGGGTATTTTTGTCATTTACTTTTTTTGCACTTTTACCACTTTGTCCTTGTGGGGAGATTTCGCATGCTTAATATCTATGATGTTTGCCCAAGCCACGGTCTGATTTTTCTTGTTATCTAATTAGTAGGAGGAAGATTTTGATGTAATACATTTAAATTTTCTTAGTTAAGTAAAATGAAAATTAATCGGTGGTATTATAACTTGTATAAGAAAAGAGCGGAAAAAAAAGAAGAGCAGACGTATTTCGTTTAAAAGCATGGGAATCCGGCCAACTTATAAACTTAGCCCACATAATAATTTTTTGGTTATGTTAAGGGCATGAATGTCATTTGGGACAAAGAAAGGGCAGTAATGAGATGAGTAATGAGATGAAGCCTTCTGTATAAGCGCGTTATATATCTCTCACTTCCACGCCAAGGACAACACAAGCATGGCTCCAATTTCTCATGCAAAACTGCCAGAAGCCTTCGTGTGGCCAGAAAGAGAACGGCCGGCCTTCGCAGCCGGCCAGCCGCTCAACGAGCCGGTGATTGACCTCGCCGGATTCCTCGCCGGTGATGAGGGTTCAACTCAGCTTGCTGCTGAGCTCATCAGCTCGGCTTGCCGGAAACACGGCTTCTTCCAGGTGATAAACCATGGAGTGGATGCAGAACTCACATCTGCTGCCCTTCATCACATGGATGAGTTCTTCAGGCAGCCGCAGCACGAGAAGAAGAGGGTGAGGGGCTTCTCCGATGGTCATTCCCACCGTTTTGCTTCCAAATTGCCCTGGAAGGAGACGCTCTCCTTCCCCTTCCATGCCTCTGATCCCATGCTTTTGCTGGACCACTTCCAAGCCACCATGGGCCATCATTCTTTCTCATCAGGGTAAGCATCTGTACATGCACTACAAAAACCCCCCACCACACACACACACACACACACACACATATATATATATATATATATATATATATATATATATATATATATATATATATATATATATATATAATCAATACACTGAGGAAGGAGCTCAGTAGTTGGGCATGTGCTACTTTTTCTGTTTTTTTTCCCTGATATGTAAGAAGGGGCTAGGGGTGGGGGGCGGTGGGTGTGGGGTGGTGGAGGTAAGAAAGGAAAAGTTTACCGTGTACAGTAAACGATGATGTGGTGACTGACCTTCTTTCTTGGTAGTTTTATTTCTGAATGTATTGGGTCCAGATATATACATATAGGTGCACAAAGATACTAATTGAAGTATGATGGATATGGAATCTCTGTTTATTTCAAGAACTCTGCTGGTTTGGTTGCAGGGTGGTATTCAAGGAGTACTGTGAATCGATGACAGAGCTGTCATTGAAGGTATCGGAGCTGCTGGCCATCAGTTTAGGCCTCGAGAGGTTGAGTTTCAGAAGGTTCTTCGAAGACAGTTCGTCAATAATGAGATGCAATTACTACCCTGCCTGTGAGGAGCCAGGGCTGACTCTGGGGACAGGCCCCCATTGTGATCCAACCTCCCTCACCATTCTTCACCAAGACCATGTTGGTGGGCTCGAGGTCTTTGCTGATGGCAAATGGCATCTGGTCTCTCCTACGCCTGGTGCTCTGGTCGTCAACATTGGTGATACTTTCATGGTACATGTCTCCCCTGACCTTCCCTGTTATTAATATTATGTCAAAGAAACAGCAAATAGAGACAAAAGGAACTTAACTTCTTTCCTTGCCAAATGATGGCAGCAAATTTGAATTTTATAAGGCCGGAGATAAAACATATGTGTGAATATAGGAATGTGTCAAAGTGATTTAACTAGGAATATACTCGACTACCAATATAGTATCAATACGTATAAAGCAAAAATTTTGGTAGCATGCAGGCTGATTATATGCACCGTTTGGTGTACAAAAAAATGTGCACCGGGTGGTATAATGACCAAATATCAGTATAAAGGGGAACCCTCCTTAAAAAGCTAAAGAGGGCAGTGAAAAAGTTGAAAATCTAATAAATATAACATTATAGTTCTGCGGCTAATCCCATGCATATTATATGCACGTCTGGTGGAACAATTGGATAAGACATCATAAATAATTGTTCTTTGTATTACCATGATCTGACGGGAGAATTATAAACAAAGAGAGATCCTTGGTGTATTATGTTCCATACTGAGATATTCTAATGAAAACAACAAGTTGATTCGAGGTCCCTCCATGAATGCCTTGTCCTTAAAAGCATTATTTTCTCGATGAAGTCGGCTGATTATGAAAATTGTATCCGTTCATTAAAAGAAAAAAGGTAGGAAGAATGTGTCAAGCACTTAAGCTAGTTGGCTCATGTCACAAGCACCCCTCTCTCTCTCTCTCTCTCTCTCTCTCTCTTTCTAGATCTCACATCCTGATCTCTTTTACATGAAAATTGAAGTTTCTATCTGGAATACCCTTTTTTTTTTCTGTGAGAAAAAAACTTTGGAATTTTGGACACTTTTACGATTTTGTGCATAAAAGGGGGTGAGGGAGTTTGTTTTGTCATGCTTTATCAATTCACTCCGGGGACACAGTCCGACTGAATGTGACTTGTGCTAATGTGTGGGTAGCTTTTTAGCATATAGGACAAGATATGTACATATAGTAAGGTATAACATAAAAGTTAGTTTGAATTAAATATACTTTTGACAGGCATTGACCAATGGGAAGTACAAGAGTTGCCTGCACCGGGCGGTGGTAAAGAAGGAGAGCGAGAGGAGGTCGCTGGCGTTCTTCCTCTGCCCCAGCAAGGAGAAGACAGTCAGGCCGCCGGAGGAGCTGGTGCGCAGGGACGGCCGGAGGAGGGCGTTCCCGGACTTCACCTGGGCAGCCCTCTTTGACTTCACCCAGAAGAACTACAGAGCGGACATGAACACCCTCGACGCCTTCAGCTCATGGATCCTTAATTAACTCCTTCTTCCACCAGCAAATATTTTTCATTTTAATTCCACATTTCACCTCAATATGCTCTTGTACATCTATATTGAAATGATAAAATTTCCCTTCCGTGGTCATTAGAGAAACTCCATCCCCTTCTCTCTCTCTCTCTCTCTCCAACTTATTCCATAGGTCGGTCAATTGAGATCTAGTAAATGCCTAATGGTGTAAAATGGCCAGGGATATGGTGTAAAATGGCCAGGGATATGATCTACATGATTGATTTTCTGAGGATATACTTGACCTTATATCATGTTTCTTATTATCCAAAATTCTGAAAATATGAATCTTTTATGAGTTTTGACACTATATATGTATACATATATATATAAGAAATGAATAATGTAAGCAAAGTAGATGTCAGAAATTCAAAACTGGAATCATGTTTGTACTGTGGTAAAAGGCACTAGAACTTTTGTACAGTCCTTTGCATATATAGGCTTTCAATATTATGTCCCAACTATATATTTGGTCTTGATTATTGTGGTGCCCCCACAAAAAGTCTAAAGTTGTCAGCTAGATACTGAGAGGGCCCATTGCATACAGTTGTCTTCAGGCAAAAGTCCCTTCAATAATATCTTGAAAACAGAAAAAAAATGGCACTAGAGTTCAGCTAGTCGTATCCGATCGAGTCGGATAATTAATGCATAGAATAGCAGTGCCAGCTGCTACTGCAATTAGAGTTCAGCATAAAAATGGCACTAGAGTTCAGCTAACAAAAATGGCACATAATCTTGAACAGTTTAGAAATGTGAAATGTTTCAAGAAGGAAAACAAAAGAGACTGATGAAGATGCTATGCAAAATTTTTGTGGGATGTCAAGGGAAGCCACTTGTGATTAAATTCCGGCCTCTGGCCTAGAACTGGCATCCTGATACTGGCCCGGCCTTTTCTCTCTCTCTTCCTGAAATGAAAGCTAGAACTTGAAAGCATATCATCCATGTCCACCAGGAAGTCTCCTAACTACTTTGGTTTAAAGGCAAGAATACTGTTTTAGTTGTCCTAATCGAGGCCGAGCTTCTACAATGAAAAGGCCTCAGTTCCAAACTATAGCTCATAGATCTGCAATTGTGTAGATGACGATATTTTGTAGCTTAACCAAGTCCATTCCCACCTTTTTGTCTGCCCTTTCTTCTGCCTGCTCTCTGGCCTGTCCTTTCCTCCTCCTTCGCAGATCGTCACTTTTTCTCCCCAGCCACGGAGCCACATGTGGGCATGTGTGGGCAGTTGCCCACACAGTCCCACAAATTTCATACATTTTAACGTTAGTGCATGCTCTACAATAATTTGTTTACTCGTATACTAGTAACTCTAATCATTTTATGACATCTAAGAGTTTTTGAAATGAGTTAAATCTCTCTGGCTCCTTCCCACGCTTCTCCCATTAGCTACTTCTCTCTGCTTACCCTTTGGTTCTTTGCGTAGTGCTCTTGTTAGGAACAACACACAATAAACTCTCCTCTCGCACTCTCAAGAGGGGGTTAGAAGCAACAAGGAAGAAGACAACGATTTACGTGGTTCAGAGCAATAATTTCCTACGTACACGGTCGCGCAGATCTCTTGTATTGTCTCTCAGATGAACACACAAAAAAACACCCACAAGCGGCGGCCATCCTCTAAACATAAGGATTAGGGCAAACCCGCATTTGTACAAAATGACATATATGCCCTTACATATAAAAAAATTTTCGTTGGGGGCTACCGACCCCCCCCCCCCCCCCCCCCCAGCCAACCTACCGCGAAGTTGGATCCGCGGTATTGCATATGAGTGTCTAGTATAGATCAAGTTCCATACACCAACAGCTCTTGGGCCTTGGCTATTAGCTGTTGTTGGCAGATTTGAGAAGAGTGCAATAACGCGTTTTTGTTCTTTCCATCTTTTTGCTACTTGCTCAAGAGCGACATCAACTTGGCTCTTTGAATTGAGGTCGCTGTCTAGTCCTCTCTCTATCTCTCCATCTCCTCTCGCTCTTACTTTTCTGTATATCTTTTTCCTGTTGCTCTGTCTGTACTTCGAGACAGCTTGTCACCCTTAATTAATTTTATTTTGTCGGCAAATGGTGTCCGATTTTAGTTATTGGAGCAAGACAGACTTACAGGCTTGTTCCATAAGCCTCCAAAAGATGTTTCATATTGTTGTTTCTTACTTACACTACTCGTCTTGACAGTCGTGATCCTTTGATCCCCACATCCCATTTTTCTTTTGAAAATGAAGCACACGAAGAACATGCTTGTGTACTTCCATGTATAGATCGCACAAAGGACATGACAAAATTGTCTTAACATTGCGTTATCAATGGATCAATATCTTAAGGATCAGTTAGCACTGCCATGGGAAATGTATTTTGTTGATGAGAATCAAGGTTGGGAATGCTTTTAGTGATTGTCTCCGGTGAATGGGATTTAAAAACAAAAAATGTAAAGACTAAAAAAATTAGATGCTCAATAAGGTCAGGACAATGCAGATGAGCAAATTAAAGCTGATCTTGACCAAAAAGGTTTTTTAAACTAGAAAAGCAAATTGCCCTTTTCTTTATTTTATTCTTTTCTTGTTTTTATCCTGATGTAAGCATGAAGGCACATGGAAAGATGGAAGCATGATTCATAGAAACAGACAACAGCATGTGCGTTGTAGCAAATCATTCAAGATATGTAGAGATGTTAGCGTTTGCACGTGCCCACTTGCAATCATTAATGCATCTATGAGCTCCATTGTGTGGTTGGGTATCTCAGGAAAGTTGCTTCTTCTACTTTGCTTGCTTGCTCCTGAGAAATCATAGTCAGTATTCAATACTATTACAAACCAAAATCAAATGGCCGGGCTCATGGACCATGACGAGTTCGAGCCCACAATGCCCATTTAATTGAAACAATACACAAGCATGAATTCATTGAGCCGCGGTGGTATGAGGAGATCTCTTTTGATCTACACCGACTGGTAAGTTCTAGGTGAGTAAGAAGAGTACCTTTTTGGTCGCACCACACAGCTGAGAGCGGAAGCCTCCACCCATTCTCCCATCCCTACACCTATTTGCAAGTAAATATCGTCGAGTTAATATTGATCTATGAAATATTGTCTGCATACAAACACATCATTTCTCGAAGTTCATCAGCATAGTTTCCAAATTCGAAGCAAATTCTAGAGGCGGCCTGTTTGAGGATGCTATGAAACCATGTGATCAGAAACCTGGTAATTTTAGCATCAAAGCGAGTTCAGAGTAGTTTGTGCATGTCGCGTATGAATGTTGAGGCCTGATGAATTAAAAAAAAGTACTTCTTGCTAAATACTGTACCAGGAAACCACATGTACTAACCATGTATTAATGTGGAAGCTTGACAAGTTGAAACTTATAAATGGAGCCTGATCACAAGTTAAAAATGTACTTACTTAGTAAAGACAGTAGTACAGAATCCAAATGTATTATCCATTAGCTTTGAATCTTGATAAGTTAAAATGTGTTTCTTATGTGTCAATGCTATATATCATAAGTTAAGATGTATTGCTTACTAACTACATTCTAAAAACCAAATCCGTTAGCTGTAGTGGTGGGGCTAGGTGCATGTGGGCTTGTGGGGAGTTGCCCACACAGATGCACATAACTTATCTTATTTACATATTAATCTTCATATTTTATATTATTACATGTTGATGCACCTTGAACTTAAGATTATTACATGCTATGATATTTCGGCCCCTATCAAAATTTAGAAACTTTAATTTGGCCCTCCTCATGAAAAATTTCTGGCTCCACCCCTGGTCTCAGTGTAATGAGCAAGAGAATAAACTATTTAAATACACAAATATATGGACTTAAACTATTAGAAATGAATAGTGCTTGAATAGTCTCTAGTTGTTTCTTTTTGATGGACTATATTCGCCGGAGAATATTCTTGACCTTTCTAGTGAGCAAAATTTCAATTCCAAATTGAAATTTTTGGTCCCCCTTAATCATTAGTTTAACTAATTGAGATTTTTGGACCACCTAATCAAGTAGGGGATAGATGTTGGATCTTCTCATGAGTCATTTTCTCCACCATTTTTGGTAATTGAATAAAAATAAAGACACAATTATATATCCATGTATTTTCAGCAACCTTCATATGTAGCCAGACAACTTTAGTTTTTAATTAGGACAAGGCACATTATTGGGCCATCCTGAATCCCACAACCCATTGGTTCGGGCCCAGCCCATCTGGGTCCAAATGATACTGGACAGACCACGGGCTGGCTCCAATCCATTTGCAGTCCAAGTTGATCCTGGTCAAACACAAGTGATAGACCCAGTTATGGATCATCAATTTGTCTGCTCCATGTACAGCACAAATTGTGGTCGTGAAAAACCAAGTGGATCTATACTTTCTGAAAATAATTGAATTTGGATGTATTGCTGCCCATTGTTTCTGTCCTCTACTGCTCATTATTTATTGTTCCTAATGGCGACAAACCAACCAGGAACAAGTGCTTCTATTTTGTTCTTTAGCTGGATGAGATATTAAATTTTAACAGATTGTTCAAAGAGACACACCTCAGATCTACTGAACTCTTGATTCCCTTCAGCTTGAAGACTGTTTACTCCGCAACAACCCGACCAACTTCAAGCACAAGTTCTTTCCCCACTTTGTACAGCAAAGCCATGTCGACTAGAGGTCTCTCATATATATAGCGCTAATCACGGCCGACCATGGGGTCAACATTTAAGAAGTAAAAAGTTTGGACCATCCAGATATCTGGATGGAAATTGAACCATAAGCATTCTTCCCACAAAAATGTGGTTCATGTCTATTAATTGATGCAGCATTACCTGACCAGAGAGTTGCAGCTGATCGGTTGAGCTCATTCAATTAGCTAGTTTTAAATTTCGAACTAAATTTGGACCTGCACTACTTCTTTCTCTCTCTCTCTTATATATATATATATATATATATATATATATATATATATATATATATATATATATATATATATATATATATATATATATATATTATTGTTTATATTTTGATGGAGAATTTTATCGGTTTTGAATGTAAAATTGTGTATTGTAAGTTCCTGGCCTACGAAGGGCTTAATTTGCACACTTTGATTAGGAGGGTCAGATTAAAACCTTCAAGTAGGAAGAGGTTTGCTTTTAATGTTTGAATGCCTCCATTTTCAGAGTTATTGTTCACTCACGGTATATATAATACACACACACACACACACACACATATATATACAGTAATTGGAGAATACCAGAATATTATAGTAAGAGACAAAAATCAGACTTCTTAATTTTGTATTAAAAAATTATGTAAACAAAATGTGAATATCCTAAAGTGTTCATACAAGACATGTTGTAATTCAAGTTATTTATGTAAAAAAAATTTGATTTTTCGGCTATCAACACATTTGGATAATCTAAGGGTGGTTCATTTTTTTATTATTAAAAAATATGGTTAAAGAAAAAATGACTAACTTAATACATGTTTCTCATCGAGTCACTCTTAGGATCATATCCATGAGATCAAGTTGCATAAAAAACACATTGATAATTATTTTTAGTAGGTCTCTTTTTTGTCTCTTAAGTTATCTAGTATTTATCAATCTCTCTCGTGATATATATATATGTATTGAGAGAGTATGTATGTATCTAGAGAAAGAGATCCAGACATTTATGTTGCAGATGTTAGTCATGAGTACGCAGTGCTGTTTTGGTTGTCCATTATTATGCAGTGCTGCTGTAGTTGTCTCTACGGTGGCGTTGAGCTTATTCATGAAAAAGGAAATGTTAAATTGGATGATCTGCCTAAGTGAAGCTGCAGGCTAACTATGTAGTGGTTCTCCATATAAATAAATAACCTCTAATTTTACATGTACTCTATTTATTTTTCCTTAATCTAACCTTTTAACGCAATCTCATAAGCGGTTAAATATGTTGACCACTTTCATGCTTTGATGCTTTTTGTAAATTAATAATAAAAAATTCACGTATATAATACCATAACTTGATCGTCAAAGATCAAGTTTTTATAAAATTATTTTAATTTAAGGCATGATTCATATTGGACGAGCAATGATTTTGAAAAACCTAGCCGTTTAGTTAACTCCCAAACATGACAAAAATTTATTTTTTATTATATATCTTTTCCTTGTGGGATATCAAACTGTCTAATAGTTACCAATTTGAATCATGCCTTAGTTATCAAACTGTCTGAAGCCAGCTGAGTACCTGTGCAGTGGCCTCTGTTTATGGTAGAGATAACTCCGACTAACTAGATACTCAAGGAGTAAAAAATCTTTGGCTTCACTTAGGAATTCAAGGCTCGTAATGTATCCTGTGACAAAGTACCATCCAGCATATGAACATTAGTCCTACGTTTCAAATGAAAGTAAAGGTGTATGCAGTTACGCTATGAATCAGCAAGGAACATTTGTCCTGCATTACAAAATGAGACTAAACAGACTGTCATCTATTTTCACTTTCCTTCTGAAAAGGTCAATGAATTAGGCTCTCAACATGCCTTAGATGGCTTTTTTGCAAAGTAGGTGATCTTGGGAATCTTATCTTATCGAGAAGAAAATCCAATTACGATGGATCAAGCTTCCCAGATTTCCGCTCAATAATTGCTTCCCACTTTCTCTCTCTCTCACAATCTTCAAGTTGCTGATATCATTACTAATTCCATCACTAGCTTTTGGAGGCTGAGTAATGATATCAGCAACTTGAAGGTATATATATCAGCAACTTGAAGGTATATATATATATATATATATATATATATATATATATATATAGATCTTCTCGCTGCTGACATCATTACTAAATCCCACACTAGCTTTCAGAGGCTGACTTACAACACTTGGCCTTTGGATTTCACCCAAATTCTAAGTTTGCCGGTGGTGATAAGCCCTAGCTCATCCGGTCCAAGTTGGCAATAAGGCCAACTTCACAAAAGCTTGTCACGTGGGTAATGATAATGCTGTTCTCGAGGCAAATGATAGTGCCAATTCAAGAAACACACGATAGAAGGGGGGGAGAGAGAGTTACAAACATAATAGAACTCCAGGGAGAAAGGTCGCACCTAGTTAGGTGAGACTTTATTGCTTGTATTAAAATAACAGGTCCACCCCAAACTCTGAAAGTTTTATTCCATGTTTGATGGGATCTGGCATTTTTAGTGTAGGATGGAAGTAAAGTTCCATTGCTACAGTAGAATTTCGAAAAGCACGCCACTTAGTGAAGAGATGGTTTTCTCCTCCCTAGCAGACATGATGGACGTAAAGTTCCACTGCTACAGTGGAATTTCACATATGCAAAAAGCACGTCACTTAGTGAAGAGATGGTTTTCTCAGCTCTAGCAGACATGTTCTATGTGGAAAAGATGAAGAGAGTATAGATCACTTGTTTTGGTGTTGTAACTTCATGCAGAAAGTATACAAGAGGTGCGAAATTCAGGCGGGTAGTGCTTAGGCTGGAATTTGTCGTTGGAGATGTCTTCAGCGTCCCATCTTCGTGCTGGTAATCCAGAGATGCTCGTCTACTTGGCTCCCCTGTGATGTGGGTTCCATTGTCACAAGTGATGTTCATTTCTGACGGGTGTGCATTATGTCACCAAAGGAGAGAGGGGGAGGGAGCTGTCGGAGGTTTTTTTTTTCTTTTTTTAAAGAAAAATTTACGTACAAATTTTAAAAAATTTCACTTATCTTATATAAAATTTTGAAAAATTATATTTCAGCCCTTTTTGAAATTTTGAAATTATAATTCGGTCTCATGAAAAATTTCTTGCACCACCCCTAAAATAACCCACACTTCTTCATTAAATCATCCTACTGTTGCTGATGAAGCATTAGTAGATCTCATTTCTAGCACTTTTACAATGTTAGATTTAATCCATTTCTTGTAGTGCTAGAAGAATTCTCTCTAAATACCGTTTGATGCACTCCTCATTGTATTTTGGCAGTTTCTGCCTCCCTAGCTTCTGGTTAAGTGACACGCAATGTTACATGAAGTTTTGTCATCAAACAGGTTAATTGATTTTATAGGCCCCAATTGACAAGCTTTTAAAAATGTTTTTTGGGAACTTACTAACACATGCATCAATATAATAAGAGTATTCATTTATCCCACAAAAAAAAATCTTCTAAAAGGCAGTCGAAAGAGATTTTTCAACGTACAAATCTTCTTTTTCCAGTTTGGTAGGACTTAAAGCCTATGGAGCTTGCAATCCAATCAGAATCTTAAGCTTACAACTTATCCTTTCAGAACTTGAAGAAGGAAAATGAAAAGAATAAGAAGAAGAAGAAGAATCTCAATGATACTTGGTTTCTTGATGCAACTCCAAACAATCCAAATTAGGACAAGCACAAGAGTCCCTCTCAAGGATTTTTCACTCACATATTCCCCTTCCGACCTTCAAAAGATAATTTGAGTAAGAAAGGGAACTTAAATTCTAGACCTTAGGCCGCCCATGTAATGTTGCTCTTTGATCCCTCTTCTCCCAAAACTTTTCCCTAGCAACATCACTCAATATTGATTGCTTGTTATATCAACACCCAATTGCTCTTAACCTAAAAGGTCTCCTGCAGAAAGACATATGTTCTGCATGCCAGCTTCCATTTCTTATTTTGCTCTCAAGAGCCAGCAAAGGCAACGTGGGTGCTATGGACATCTCACATGGATCAGATGTAAAGTTTCACAGAGACAACAGAAAAAAACCTTTGATTTGATTTTTGGAGTAGGCAAGAGATGCATCATGCTGTGAAAGCGCATTGATTTGTTCATATATTTTTCAGGTTTCCCACATCCCAATTGTTCACTTACTGTGCAAGAATGCCCAACTTGTCAAAAAATTGAAAAACCTGCATATCATGAGTCATGTACATGTAAAATGAGGATCAAGTAGGGCTGTTCAACAAGTCAAGCTAACTCGAAATTGACTCGAACTCGCTAGATAAACTTGACTCGAGCTCGACTCATTTATTAAACGAGTTGAGTTCAAGTTAAGAAATGAACTCGACGACATGAACGAGTCGAGCTCGAGCTAAGTGGGCTCAGCTCAGTCAAGCTAAAAAAAAATATTGAATAAGTTGCATAAACTTATTAGAAAAGTTAGACAGCTCACATGGGTACGCATGTGGCTGGAACAACTCAAGCTTAATCAAGCCGACTCGAGCTAAGCTCGAAAGAGTTCAAGCTGAGCCGAGTTTGAGCTAATGACGTCAAACTCAACTCGAGCTCAAACCAAGTTCGAGTTTTTCTCAAGATAGTCAAGCCAAGTTCAAGCTGACTCAGCTCGGCTAGAACTTGGATTCAATAGCCTATGAAGCTTGAAAATTTTAATATGCCAAAAATTTCGATCATCCTACCTTCCTATTCAACTTAAATAATTCCAAATGAACCCGTCGGACTAGGCAGATCACTTCTGTGCAATTTGAATTTTTGAAAAGGAACCTAAGCCTCTGATTTTCATAGCATAAGAATCCCAATAACTAGTCTGAGTTTGGATCCAGGCCTTGTAAGATCAAGAAAAGGAATTCCAAATGCAACCCGTATAACTTAATCCACTTCATATGTACATGGGCTTAATTTGCATCTAAGTCTATATATGCATGAGATGGACAGATCTCATGATTTGATCTACCCGGACAGATCTAGTACTAATGTTTTGGGTTTATGTATCTGTCAAACTGCATGAGGAGGTTTTGCATAGTCGTCTTGAGTAATTGAGATGAACCTCTAGTTCTCATTTATGTGTATGTATTACCGTACTGCATGCAAATGAATTAAGGAACCCACAATATCACAATGACCAACATGATCCATCTGCCAAATGGATCGTTCAGAGGAACAGCATTAGCTCTAGTCCACACACGCATATGCACCAAATTAAGGGACTTCCGAGACATTTTGAGAATTTCATTATTTTTTACTTTCCATCTTTTGTCCTCATAGGAGGGGCTTTACATTTGACAGACCAGGGGCATCCTGGTCTTTTTTCCACCATCTGCATGGGAAAACATGCACCGGCTGGTGCATATAATTAACTTGGCATTCAAGTGCTCGGGCTGCCTCTTATCCCTTATGTCACATGGGTGCTTTTAAATAGCGGCGCTGGTCCTTGTCCACCATATTACATTCGGTTTTTTGTCCAAACTGACTATTTTAAATGTGCACATAACTAAATTATCTTTAATACAAGAAATTACATGTAAATGTAAATAAATGAGACTACTCAACAGTTAAATAACTATGTAGCAAATTATTTATATACATATATACACGCACGTATATAAACCATTCACATTACCATGTTGTCGTTGTGATTTGAGGAAGACTTACCAAAGCTACTCGGTTCAATAAGTATCACTTCGCTCGTGGTACATATCTTCACACAAAAATATGATTTGGCAGACCATATGATTCACTAGCACTAACTTGAAAATCTAATGCATCTCTTGCGGGATGCAAATCAGGTCGATCACCTGGCCGTGGGCGACCAATGAAAGGGCTGAATGTCATTCCGCATATGAAATTGTTGGATCTTCAGATCTGGATCTGCCCATGATGGGCCAGGGTCTAGATCTACTGCCATGATACCGTTAAATAGCCACACGGGTACTGGTACAAATGCGAGTATGAGGATATTGGTACGGGCACAACAATTTTAAAAGTTTTGAACAAGGAAATAAGCCAATGAATACATGAAAATGTACATATCTCTGCAAACTTTCATAAAAAAAAAATATGGATAATTCCACAAGAAATATGAGAACACCACAAAAATATGCAAAATTAATTCCCAAAATTCCACAAATGTATGCTAAAATTTCACAAAACCTTGTAAAATTCTAAAAAGTACCCATAATCAAAACTACCATTTCCAAGTACATGGCGATGCCAATGTAGACATGGGTATAGCAGCCTTCTGTGTTACTTAGCCACATTGATAATGCCTCCTTGCTCTTAAATGTAAACCTGGGCATCGGGCTGGGCTGGAGCTTATAACTACGGCTCGAGCTTGGCTCAACAGTCCAAATCTGAGCTTTGGGCCAGACCCAGTCTAATCCGATTATAAAAAATATATATTTTAATATAAAATAATAAATAAATATAATTTAATCATAATAAAATAAATATAATTATATATAATATAAATATTAAATATAAATTATCGGGTTGATTCGGATCCACCTGACAACTTATCTGACCAGCACGATCAATTCCTGAGCCCGGGCACAAGTCGATACCCGGTTACCTGGCCTCCTGCCCAAACTTGCTTGAATGGAAGAAAAATGAGTGAACGGCAAATAAGAGATGGGAAAGAGATAGAAATATATCAGATGGCAGGCTGGGGATCATCATATTTCTGTCTTGGTTCACGACTCTCAGGGCAGGGATTAGGATTGCGGAACATGACCAGGAGGTTCTGCACCTGTGGAACACGGAAAATAGTGATCACATGTGAAGCCAAATTTCCCTCTTTCTTTTGAGTCTTTTGCCGTTCACTTTCACTCTTATATGCAAGTAGATAGAGGATAGAGAAAAAGAGCACATTCGCCCTTGAAGTGGAGAATTAATGGACTCCTAGCTTCCTCATGAACAAGGTGCGTTTTGTGGTTCTAAGAAGATCTTACTTTTAAGATCATGAGGAGTAGAGGAACAAGTTAAGATATGACAGAAAATTAAAGCCAAATTAAATGCTCAATTTCTGCCTTGTATGAAAGGAATCTCAAGGAACACTTGATCAAGACTCTCCCATGATTTGCCAGTAATCAAGATATGAGTACATTATGCATATGTCCTCCCCAAAGACTAGTACATTATGAGGCATAACAAGAAGGAAAGTATGAATCCAATATTGTGAAGTGTTGAAAGTTCTTAAGAAAATACGGTTAGGTATTTTTGTAATTTAAACTCATATAAAATCATGCGTAGATGCCATTTGTAACAGGAAAGCTGCATTCTTAAGAACTCAATGTTCCATCTATGTGTCTCTAAGATAAGAACAAATGCTAAAACACTAGTGCCGGGTGTGCTCATACCAGCACTATCACACCAGATCCCATCAGAACTCCAAAAATTTAAGTACGTTTGAGGGAGAGAATAGTACATGGATGGGTGACATCCTGAGAAGTCCTCGTGTTCAGTCCCCAAAGAACATAATGCTTGTGCTACCAAATGCCCTCTTAGATATCTAATGAAGATGGTTCAGATCTCCCAATTATTCATTCAAAGTTGAGGTTATAGAGGAAGAAGATACCAAAATAGTGCCTCAAAGATAAAGTAAATGCTCAACTAATGCAGGCTTTCTACATCGAAAGTGTCAAATGTACAACAAAGAAGGTTAGTTGCTTTTGTTGCCCAAGTGATGTGGTTTCTCTCACTAAAAAATGCATCCAACTGCCCCAAGTTGCTCTCAAAGTGCTCTATCCAATATCATGAGGGCCTTCAAGTGATAATGGTACTTCAAAGTGGGGCTTCATGATCACTTGAAAAATTCATTTAATTGCGAAGATCCTGGCAATCCCATCAAGCCAACATTCCTCAAGGTACATGTATCAAATAAGGGAAGCCAAGGACAGGTATACAGAACGTGTTCCAAACACCTGAAAGAAAACATTTCATTCCAAGAACAGTGCTCTAAATATCCAACAACCAAAATAACCTAGAACATCTTCACTCTTCCAATGCAGTAAAGTTGAACAGGATGCTTCAGTAATACTTCCTCCCCACTGCCGGGGGCCCGTGTCACTAAGGTAGCGTGTTTGACAGCACCAGGATTGAAATCCTAGGATTTGCATCCCCATTCCAAAACGTGTGCGGCTTTGTTGAACTTGGATTATAATCCGCTGGATTTCTATCCAGTGTGTTGGCAACATGGAAAAAATTTGGAATGTTGTTAAAGTTTAAGTAACAACATTTTGAGACCTTAACATTGACCTGTTTGATAAAGTTCTTCTAATCTATAGTAGTATGTTTTTCATTTAATTGCCTCAATTAATACTAAACATATGGTTATATGAAAGAAATCCGACATTAAGCATTTTTAATGTGAGCACCCACAAAAAATTGCCAAACTTTTGTCATTCTTTCTCTATAAGTTCTTACAGCAACAGAGAAACTGCTTTCATGATGAAATACATAAAAGCAAAAAAGCAGAACACAATGTATGGTCTAAAATTTGGCTAACTGGGACAAGAAGGTCCAGTAATTGTTTAATCTATCCATGGCCCAAAGGGGCTGTCGATTGCTTCGGCAGGAATAAAAGAGCTTCAATGCCCAAAACAAGAACAGAAAGGCCTCAATAGGAAAAACCCTTGGTGACGAGCAGGAGCTTCTGCAGAGGAATGCCGATAGTGCACCATCTTCAATCGGTATCACGGCTTGGGAGATGGCTGTGACGACGGTGGAGAGTGTGATTAACTTTTAAATATTAATTTTATTTTATTAATAATATATTTTCTTATTAAAAAATATTTTATATTCAAAAAAATTATTTATATTAAAAAAAAATATTGTAGCCAGGCCGAACCCGAGCTCGGGTTTCGGGCATCGGACCCGGGCTCAGATTTCGGACATCGGGCTGGCCCAGACCTGGTTCTCATTGAAGCTAGGCCGAGCCGGTCCGATGCCTAGGTCTACACAACAGTGGTGTTCAGGGATGTCAATATATTTGATTTGAATCATATATTCAACTAAAACAAATCTGAAAAAATTGGATGTAGAAAAAAAATTAATATTTGGTTAAAAAGTCGGATCAGATTTAGATTCGAATTTGGATATATGTAAATATCTAATCGGATCGGATTTAGAACAAGTTTATTTTTAGACAAATTATTGTTATATATCCAGAGGTAGAGCCAGGAACTTCTGACTGAAGGGTACTGAGTATTACTAATAGATAAATGAGAAAAATTACTCACAAATATCAATACAAAAAAAAAAAGCTATTTGGGGTTCATGTAGGCAATTGCCCACATGTAGCCCACACCTGCTTTCGCCCGAACCAGAATTTTTGGCTGAGGGGCAATCGAAACACCAGCCTCATCTTGATATGGGCATCACATGTAATTTTCAAGACGTCACAATGTAATTTTGAATTTTTGCAATGAAACTTTTGATCACCATGTATCCCACTACTGTATATATCCAGTCTCAAGGGGGAGAGCCAGACATTTATAGACAAGAAAATAAAGTTTGGCCACAAAGCAGATATCTTAATTGTGCCTAATGTTGTTTATATGCAAATCAAAAGGTCCAACAACTAAAACCTCTTGTAGCTGTGGGGGGGTAGGCCTTTGATATTTCAGGATATTTAAATGCTCATATGTTTGGAGAATTGCATATTCTAAAACTAGTTTTCTATACAAAATTAATATGGTCGAATTGATAGTTCTAACTTTGGATGATCCAATTAAACGGAAATTCGTTTTTCTTTAATAAACTTTTTCAGAAGCAATAGGTGCTTAATCAAGAAGCACCCCATGACAACAATTATGCGTGAATATTGGATCTATAAGCTATATTTGCACACTATGCAAATAAAAAGATGGCATATTTCAATTTTCAGGCTTACTGTTCTTCCATAATTCCAGAAACAAAACTATTTTTTGAGATTTTAATGAAAATGGTCATACATTTCTTAAAAAAATCATACTATAGGGCTTGAAGTGAATTTTTGTTAACCAAACTCTTAGCTAAAATGATAAGAATGTCATTTAGTGTTGTAGTGTAATTTAAAAGGAAATGCAGCTAGTGCATTTTAGTTTATTACATTAACAAAAATTCACATCAGGCCCTTATCCGGCAATTGTCAAGAAAAGCATACCACTTTAGGGAAATGACATAAAGTGGTGCCCCATTGTAGAATTATGGGTAAAAATGTAGGGGCAGAAACAAGAATTCTCTAAAAGTAGATTGTGTACATTAAATCTGATACATAAATTCCTCGAAGTCACAATATTGGTTAACCTATCTCTTTAGTAAAGTATTTTGCCTCAAAGGATTCATATTCCGCTAGTAGTACTTGAATCATGTAAATCGTACTCTCTTATATAGACCCTTCGTTTATGCTTTTTAGACAAATTGTAATTTCAGAAAAGTGCTCGCCTTTGAAAGCCATTCATGTTAAACGCGCTCAACATTTTGTAATTTACAATTAACCCCACATTTCGGAATTTGCAATTAATTTTGACTGATTGGAGTAATTTATGTTCAAAATTGGACCCTCCCTTTAAAAAAACTGAATGTGAATTCAATTGGCGTACAAACTCAATTTATACGTCATCAAGTCGGATCCTTATCACATCTCAATCCAATATAGATCTTGGATTCACATTTAGTTATGAAACTTCATACCAAACCAAAATCCGATTAGTAGTTGGATCCACAATTTCCTACCAGATCTGACGAAATGCATTCCAAACCGGATACATCCCCACTCCCAAAAATGATATTTCTGTCTGTGTTAAAATTTAAAAACTTTAATTCGCATCTCTTTATGAAAAACTTCGGGCTCCACCCTTGCTCCTAATCACCACCTTTTAAGTTAAACCTAAACCATGGTTGTGCAGTGGTTAATGATGGACCTCAATTCTCCTTTTCTCCCTTTCCAGTCTCTTCTGTTATACCATTCTTCTTTGAGCACACAGAGCCAAGAGATAACCAACACTACAAAAACGATCGACAGCCAGATGTCGGTGATGGTTTTTACTGACACTTTCGTTACCAACGATCAACACATACGTCCGGAAAACCTTTACCGATGCGTGATGATGTTTTACCGACATTTTATGACCGTCGATGATTCTTCGATTTTTGTATTGCAATCAGAAGTAACCAGACATGGTTTTCAAACTAATGCTTGCGAACGGCGAAGAGCAGCAAAAGGAATCTCACACCTGTTTGATGCATGGCTAACATATATATATATATATATATATATATATATATATATATATATATATATATATATATATATATATATATATATATATATATATATATATATATATATATATATATATATATATATATATATATATATATATA
>JAANDH010001304.1:0-18479 GCA_011799765.1 Nymphaea thermarum | reverse complement strand
CCATTTCATACTAACCTATCTTCCTAAGATCTTGGCGTGGTTATATATTCTAAAATCGCTCTAAGAAATAAATATAGAACCAAGTACCCTAATCATACACAAAGTAAGGAATGGTTGTGCTCCAAATAAAATAGTTTTCTTTGTAGAACTTAAACTTTCCCAACCACATCGAATTGGTTTTCGGAACTTTAACCAGCACATATCATGCTTGGAAGAATTCTGAATCCTAAAACAATTTCTTTTGGAACCATCATGTTCTAATCTTAAATTAATACTATTGATTTCTTTTTATGCATGCGTTTTTAGGCTGTTTCAAGTTTTTGAACGTTCTTTTCATACAAATATTTTTGTCCAAATAATTATTAAAGAAAATTAAGTAAGGCCAGGAAAAAAGGCTCAAAAGTTCAATTTGCGAATATTTTAGATTATTTGGTGGAATATGTCCCATACGTCTAAATCAGTGCTGTAAAAAAATCAGTTCTTGAATCGAATCGACAGGGAAGCCAATTTGGTGAATTGGCCCAGTTCACTTGCTCAGCTGTAATTAACCAAAAATTATCGTTTTTGAAAAAGATAAATAAGTACTTAAAATGAATTGCAAAATACAGAAAATTTTATTATTTATAAAAATAATAAAGGAAGACATTTGGCACTCTCAAACAACTACTGAATCGAATCAGTTTAACATTGATTTGATTCCTAACAGGCCAATTTATGCCGGTTCTAATTACAACAATGGTCCAAATCAAGGGAGAACAAGATTGACCACAGCAACACATTCGACTGAACTAAATATGATAATAAATCGGGTCATCTTTGAAAGTGAGAACAAGATCCTTTATTTGCACAAATTAGTTTTTGACAAAAAACTGAATATCCTACTTTTATTTGCACAAATTAGTTTTTGAGGTAACCTTTTTTGGTAATAAAAATTTTATTTCTTCTAATGAAATGGCATAAGCATCCCAAAAAGAAATAAAAATGAAATGCAAGCAGCTGCTTAACCGGCCGGCGATGTATATATGAATTTCTAAAATGACAATGAGCCTGCTAACCATGGGTTTTTTTTTTTTTTAAATGAAAAAGTTTTTTTTAAATGTAAATATCGGGACGGTTTTGCCAATCTCAACAAACGGATGATGATTTTGCAGAAACCCAAAAAATAACTAAGTTCAGTTGAATACCTTGGGAAGTTTATTTTTATACAATTAAATCATAGGTAGAGACACCACAGATGGTGTTTGAGAATAGGAATTCTGTGTTCTTTGGAATACAACGTTCAGGTGAACATATTCATCCAACACCAACTTCTAAAGAACCCAGCATTCCTGTTACCAAACACCCTCATGGCGGTGACATTGTCAGAAATTTTTAGCTAGAGGGGCACTTTAAGTTTAAATTTCAAACTTGAAGGGGCACTCATGTGTAAAAAAATAAAACTCAATGTTTTTTCAATATGTAAACAAAGTAAAATTTTTGGGCTAGTGTGGGCAATTGTCCACACCAACTACAACGTAGCTCCACCACTGCCTCAGGATAGTTGTACAGTAACACAAGGAATGGGCCTTATGTATGTTTTTTCTTCTGTCGGATTGCAATATTATTATAGATTTATTGGACAGGTTTTTATTTCCTATGTATTTCATGAGAAATAAAGTTTTCATCTTTCTGGTGGAAGGAAAGGGCAAATATATTCCTCGCAATGCAGCAACCCATCTTGTAGTATCCACAAACTTTTTATATAGAAATGTCAAAATAAAGGTCCTAGCTAGGAAGAGATAAGAGTAAGACTTTAACATAGAGGCCATGTATAGAAGCTTTGTTCCACAGATATCTCCATCTTTCGCTGTCTCTGTCCCTGGCATTGATATTTGGCCAGAAGCTTCCAACTTACCTTTCTACATCTCTCTTCTCTCTTCTCTCTTCTCTAATCTATGGTGCAAAGTAGATCTCACAAGGATCCACAAAATAAAGGCTGGGCCTTTTAGAACCTTGTTTGTACCACACAATTGATGAATGGATTGGAACACCGTACCCGCTCTTTAGTGACGTTAAGTCGGGTCATGAAGCGCTTTTAGTTCATGAAAACGTAGTAAAAACATTTGTATGAATGAATTTTTTCCTTTAGAATTTAAGAACTGGGAACTTCAACTTAAGATCATCAATCCCTCCCCACTTGATGTCATGATAAAATTTTTGCACCATTGACTTGAAACGCGGTTATCATGTTTCCACCCCTTTTTTAAGGGGGGCATTTGATAGCCTCAGATTTGAGATCCTTAGGATATAAGAACTGGGAACTTCAACTTAAGATCATCAATCCTTCCCTACTTAGATCTTCCATCTGACATTTTCTCGATGCACGAAAGTAAAATAAGGACTTCGGAATAGAAACAATGGTATGAATGATTTTTTTCCTTTTTGATATCTTGATAAAATTTTTGCACCATTGACTTGAAATGAGTTTATGGTGTCCCCACCTTTTTTTAAGGGGGCATTTGATAGCCTCATATTTGAGATCCTTAGAATATGAGAACTGGGAAATTCAACTTAAGATCATTAATCCCTCAACACTTTGATCTTCGATCTGACATTTTCTCGATGCACAAAAGTAAAATAATGATATCCAGTATGGATTTTAGTCATCCTCAGTTTGATAAACAATGGACCTTATCATGGAACAATGCCGCCACATCAGTGAAAGCATGTCAGGTCAGGTCCACATCAGATCCATGAATTTCAAATCAAGAGTAATCAAATGCCCCCTAAAGGTATATAATGTACAAACTATACCTCATAAGTATATTAAACCTAAGATTGGAGCTCACCAAGCACTTCTCGGTGATTATTTAATTTTCTCACAAAAGTCTTATTGTATATGTGTTATCTACATCATTGCTTTTTGTAGGTCATTTCCACTCCCAAATATATATTTGGATAACCCAATTGATATAGTAACTGGGTAGGAATTTCAGACCCTGAAAATCCAGCAACTCAGATTTTTTTTTAAACATTAGCATAAAAAAGATCATGTTATTTTGTGAAAAGGGTTGTAAAAAAATTCCCTCATGCCCCTCGAGTCTAGGGCTGCTTCGGAACCTTAGTGGATCTGTGGTACAGTCATCAATTATACAGTGTCACTGCACTGTTACCGTTTGTAAGCCTAAATGAGTAGCACCCACGATAAGGAAACCGACATCCAAGCTCTCACCAGCCTACCAACTCAACTAGCTTTGCTATGCCCCTGAAAACAGCTACACCCACATATAAGAAACCGTTTGAGATCAAATCATGATCAACTTTTACTATCTTGCATATATGAGCATTTTATTGGGCGCTTTATTAATTATGGGTACAAATTATCTATGCAATTGGTGAAGCAACAATATGCTGCACCAATTAATAATGACCGTAGATCACTTCAAGTCCCCTTAATTAAGTACAATTGACATTTCCACATGAATGAATTGGAACTCAAATGTTGCCTAGATTTCTAACTTTTGTTTAGAAAAGCCACTGCACATTCATGAGTTGGAAGTTCCATATCAATAACTTTGGTGCTTTTGACATGGTAATTTCCTCAATCAGCTCTTGGTTTATATAGCTTGTTAATCATTAAGTGGAAACCTGAACCCTCAATCGACAACTTAAGATCAGATTCGAATTACAAAATATTTTAGTAGCAGCAACTTTTTGTAATAGGAGAAACCCATCCATATTCAATAACTTGTTCATTTTCCCATATTTTACTTACCCGAAGATTTTCTCTTGCTAGCAACCAATATTACTAGTCGATTATCCTTAATGAGATGCTCAATCAGTAAAACGTGTTGCGTCATAGAAATCCATTTAGCGCAACTCTTCTCTTATGAACAGGCTTCTCTTTCATTCTAAGTCTAGCAGACAAACATACCAATGCTAATGAAACAGAAGCATATATACACAATGTCTAAGGATATTAGAAGCTGGAGTCTGTAGACGTTGCAAACCAAAATTAGCCTTTGGTGAGATCATCAAAGTTTTTTTTTCCTTGTCAACCAATCTTTCTGTTTCTTTCAGTCCCAACTTCAGCCACTCAATATTTTGATCTTCTATGCTTATTTTTTTATTCTAAAATGTCCATGGTGGTGGTTTAATGGTTCAGTAATGATAAACTAGCACTACGAGCTATTTATTTTTCTCTCCTAACTTGTCAAACAATGAAAGCACTGGAACACCAGGGAAAGATCTTTCAATTTGGGGCAGCTAGAGAAAAAAAAGCCCAGGGAGTGAGAGATCAGACCTCTGAAATCTGTGTTGCTAAATTTTATTTATGTAAAACTCATAATGCGTTTACAAACAATAATTTAATGTAAATTGTGCTTTAGTTCAAGTTATTTTTGTAACAGAATCGGTATTTTCTGCCATCCAAATTTTGGTGCTACAAGAACAGCTCATTTTTTTATTACTAAAAAATATTATTAAAGTAAAAAAAATGATTAACTTAATATATTTTTCTCACGAAATCATGATTCTTAGGATCATATCTATAAAGTCAAATTGCAGAAAAATGCTTTAATAATTAGTTTTAATGGGTCTAAGTCTTATCCCTTACCCAAATGGTATGGTTTTTACCAACTTATCTCCAAGTTCTCCTCTTGAAATTCTTGAGCCCTACTTCCCCTTCAAGAATGGGCTTACACAAATCCTGGCCCAAGAGACACAGTGCACACGTCTAACATCTGAGGATTCACCCTAGAGGAACGCAGCCATAGTGGAGTTCAGTTGGTTGACAACAGTAGCATGAACTAAAAAACACAACTCCAAAACTGTATAAAATGGCTCAAAACCTGCTTTGTAAGACTCTATCTTCCAGCAAAAGGGTGTCTTTTCTTTTACCTCTCTCTCTCCCTCTCTAGTTTTTAAACTTGTATTTTTCTTGAACCAAAATCTTTAGATTTCAAGAAGGTTAAGATCAAAGTGCAACACTCATGATGCTTAACAATACTTAGATAAGAATATCTTTGGTCCACCTAGACCCAAAAGTAAAAAAGGGTACTCCATTACAGTGTAATACAACAACTGTGCATGATTTGAAGATGTACAGGCAGGTGAAATTTCACCATTCGGTATAACTGTAACACTTTTCATGCCTACCAGAAACCTCTTGAGGTTAAAATTTTTCCTCCTATAATTGGAAGGCAGTATGTGCATTTGTAGGAGTACAAGAGGAAGCCCACGTACTTCTTGAGAGTTTCGGCAAAAGCATCTTCCTCCAGCAGTCACGACCAACAACTTGCTCTCAAGATAGTGCGAGTTAATGATATCTTCCTCATTCTTTAACTTGGGCACCGTCTTTTCTCTTGTTCCTTTCTTTTTGCTTCCATTTGTTATGACTCCTTGTCACACCAACTTTATCACCTCAGGTCATATAGATGTTCAATATGCAGAGATTGCAGACAGTACGCATTAGCAAACAGTATTGTCGCTGAATCGATGACGTTGCTGCTGTATGTTTCTTGCATTCCCTACGTTGCATTGAATCGAACTATTATGCTCGGCCATAAATTAGTTTTCAAGACTTGGTACCCATTTGCTTCAATTTAATACAAACTATTTGCAATGTATAATGGACCCTTTTAATTCTCTTTTATGTCTTGACGTAAGGTGGGAAGAGAGAACTGAATGCTGTGGTCATGCATGAAATCACAATAAAAAGATTACGTGTGTGAAATTAGGGGCAAACTCTTGACATTAACTTGAGTTTCAAAAGAAGACACTAGCTATTAACTTTCGTTACTTGAGAAACGATCATTTCATTAAAGTGTTTTTCTTTCCAAATTGGACTTAGTTTTTCCCCTTTAATGCTTATTCCAAATCAAAATGATTCTTAATTAAGATTACTTCTTCTAAAATATCTTTCCAATCAGCTGATCAAAAAGATCATAGAACTCTTTTTTCCAAGGACTTACAAATTTAGCTTTGTATCCAAATACAAATTTAGCTTTGTATCAAAAAATAGATCTCAATATCAAGATCCATATCCAAATTACAGCTCTATATCCAAAACTCATCCTTAGATACATATCCAAATCCAATTGGTAGTCTAGATAAAAAAAACAGTCAATATCCAAATCCAAATTCTAAAAACCGATCCAAAACAAAATTTCAAATGCAGACCTAGATCCAAATCTCAATTCTGGACTCACTTGATCCCAATTTGTGCCTTTGATACAATTTAGATCCGATTCTGATCTAGGATCCACAATCTAGATGTGAATCCTAATTAGGTTCCAAAATTCATAATCTAAATTTAGATCCAATTCCATGTTTTTGCCTCAATCCAGATTTAAATATGAAATTTCGATCTAAATCTGAAATTTTAGATCCATGTTCGAGAACCAAATCCAGCTATATATTGTAGATTCATTCTAAACTTTTGATGTGTACATCTTCAAATCTGAAACCTGGGTGCTTTTTCAAATCCAAACCAATATTTGAGAACTAATTCTATTTTTATCCATTTCTAGCTTAAAAATTCTAAATTCGACCTGACTTTGTATTTGGATCTGGTTTCAATATCTAAATCCAAGTAACATATCCTTCTCATGCCCAAGTATTGAGGCGTTATGATCAATGATAGTAATTTATGGTTCAAATTTTCCACAATACCCTTCATTTTCGAAGATATATTTGAATTTCTCAAAATACCCTTGATGCTATCTAAATAGCATTCAATTTTTTTAAAATTACGTCATCGAAATTACTGCATACTTGGTCAACCGATCAGAATCTTTTTAAAGTCTGAAACTTCTAATTATAGCCAGAGAATGAAGAGAGAATTGAATGATGTGGTCATGCTTTTTTTTTTTTAACATTCACTTAAAGATTAAAACTACTTTCGTATAAAATTCTTGACGTTATGCACCCAATGTTTTGTTTTGTTTTGTTTTGGGTCCATGCTTTATAAGACTATCTTCCAGCCAAAGAGTGTCTTTTCTTTTACCTCTCTCTCTCTCTCTCTCTCTCTCTCTCTAATTTTTAAACTTGTATTGTTCTTGAACCAAAATCCTTAGATTTCAAGAAGGCCAAGATCAAAGTTTAACACCCATGATGCTTATCATTGGGACCATACTTAGGTGGCTTACAACCTCAAAACTTGTCAAAAACATTTTGTTTTAGATTTATGTTGTTAGGAATGGCATCCTTTCTTTGCAACTATATAAAATTCTACTTTTCACTTACCAGCAAAACGCTAAATAAGGTGGTAACTGAATTAGGGGCAAACTCTTGACATTAACTTGAGTTTCAAAAGAAGACACTAGCTATTAACTTTCGTTACTTGAGAAACGATCATTTCATTAAAGTGTTTTTCTTTCCCAATTTGACTAGTTTTTCCCCTTTAATGCTTATTCTAAATCAAAATGATTCTCAATTAAGATTACTTCTTCTAAAATATCTTTCCAATCAGCCGATCACAAAGATTATAGAACTCCTTTTTCCAAGGACTTACAAAACACTTTCTTATTTTAAGGATTGGCTGTTTCATCATTTACTCGATTTATAAAACGTCAAATTTCTAAAAAACTTTGAACTTCTTACCATGCACTGCAGCACATTTAAGTTGAGGATAAGGCTTAATTGAACGTGAAAATACACTAAGAATGAACATCGCCTTTGACCTTGTTACCCCCGCTCCCTACAAGAATGATAACATACACTAACTTACAGACAGCCTATTTGTAATTAGTCACCGTTTCTCTCAAGCATGCAGAGAGTTGAATGCAAAAGTAGCACTCGTTCGAGAAGCCTACAGAAGCCAACTTTTAACAGCACAGCACCTTCCCCCCTTTTATTATCACGAAAAGAAAGTTGATTCAATGGATCCGCAGCCCCCACTATTCATCAGAGGAATATGGTACTCGTGAAACACTTTATATAAACTATAGGGATTTACATATATGTCAATGTATCGACATGGAATTAGCAGTTTTATTTTTATAGATACTTATTCGCTTTCAAGTCAAGTAGGACTCTGCTCACAATTAAGCACAATGCTTGGTTAGTTAATCCTTGTGATATGTATATTATTACAAATGAACGTCTTTTACTGCAAAAAAATAAAAAAGGCTTGTGACATCAGACGGCAAAACAATACTCAGGAAACGTTCTCCACTTTACCAGTTCTTCAGACAAACTTATAAGGAGTTATCCATGACCACGTCAGCACTTGGCAACCTAAACAACAAAAAGTTAACAGTAAAGTAAGATCGCTGCAATGGTATTATCTATCATAAGCACCTTTTCGAACCATGAGTTCCTTGTTTTGAATCTTTTGTTAGTGATGGACAAAAATCTGTTACAAAAAACAAGGTTTCAGATAAACCAGGTTTAGTGAAGGTTCAAAAGCATTGTTTTTTTTCATGCTTTTAATTACCAACAAAGGAAAACAAAGAACCCAAGAAAAAAGCCATGCTTCGTGAAAATGAGGGGCAAGGAAATGCTTGGAGTTGAAACAAAAAGAGAACAGACAAAAAAATTTACAACTTCCCAGTCAATCAGGAGCTAAGCTGGAAGAGGTCAGCCCACATGGTGGGCCAAGCCAATTAACTTAAAAAACCAAAGAAATGCACATAAGACCCAAAGACCTACCTAGCCAGTCAAGTGGGCATGAATCATGGTTCAGAAAACTAGATGACTGACTTGTTGGTGACTATGTCAACTAGGTTGGCTTGTTACTAAGTTGGTAAAAAGGATTCAACTGACCATATTTTAAGCATTTCATTTCGCATACTTACGAAGTTTTTCTATAAATATTCCATAGCTAACACCAACTTGGGCCACTTGCATGATAATTGATAACAAATTACTGACCACAAGTGCAGTCCGTTACTCCTCACTTAGATCACCCAAGATTGAACAATCCATTGGAACATAGTCCATCTCCCGTATATCCCACCATAACAACCTCAAGGTGTTGTATACAGCCTTCCCCCCAGGATGCACCATATTATCTTCCCTAAAGACAGCTACCTTGTTCTTCATAATGATCCAACTGCAGCCAACCACTTCTTTCACACCTCTCTCCTTCATCATTCTTCTCAAACAAACCACAGTTTCCCAGTGGCATTTCATTGCATATACTTGAGATAATACAACATAGGGCAAAGATTCTTGCGTCACCAATGCAACCAAACTTTCTGCAACCTGTTGTGTGATTGCTATATCAGCATGTAGACTGCAAGCTCGGACAAGTAGCCCCCACATTAGAGCACTTGGCTCATATGGCATAGATTTGATAACTTCCATGGCCTGCTTTAGCCTTCCTGCTCTGCTTAACATGTCCACCATGCAAGTGTAATGTTCAATGTCTGGCATAACACCATGCTCCACGTCCATGCATGAAAACAGTTGGCTTCCTTCATTAACTAGACCACCATTACTACCAGCCAAAAGAACAGCAAGGAAGGTGATTGTCAGGTAGTACGTTTTTTGAACACATTTCCTTGAGTAGCTGCAAAGCCATGCTTGCTTCACCATTTCAAGAACATCCCATAATCATGGTGTTCCATGGGACCAAGTCCCTAGAATGCATATTAGCGAAAATTTTCATAGCACAATCAATGTTTCCTGTCTTGGCATACATGTCCATTAAAGAGTTGGATACTACAAAATCTGCTTCAAGGCCAACTTTCAGTGCCAAAGAGTGCAACTGCCTACCTTGCTCCATGGAGACGATCCATGCAGCACAACCCAAAACACTACCAAAAGTAAATTCTGTTGGCTTGTTATTCTACCTCATGGCATATGTAAAAAATGACAATGCATCCTCCACAAAGCCAAGCCTTGCTAAACTTGAAATGCTGGAAATAAAAATAGCTATATCTCTTTGAGGCATTTCCTCAAATAATTGAATAGAATCCTCCAATCTATTAAATTTGGCAAACATGTCAATAATCAAGCTACATACAACAGAATTTGAGAGAAAGCCTGTCTTTATGCAGACCCCAAAAATCTCATTCCCCGCTGTTGTATATAGTAAATTTGCACATGCAACAACCACGGTAGAAAAGGCTCTCATCCTCTGATAAAGGGTCAATGCTTGCTCAGGTTTTCCTGATCTAACACAGACATACATAATGGCATTCCAGGACACTACATCCCATTTTTCCATACCATAAAACAAATGAATGCATAGCTGACATTACTAAACCTACCATACATACAAATAAGGGCATTGTTAAGTATAAGATTATCGTGGAGACAGTTCCTCAAAATGTTAGCATGAACCTGCTTACCATGCCAGATATTTGAAACCCCCACTGAAATGATGGTTGAGAATGCGAACCCTGTTGGTCTAATGCTTCTCTCCCACATCTCCGTAATCAATGTTAAGGCAGCTCCATGTTCTCCCTGCATAAAAAACCCAGAAAGTAACGAATTCCAGCTGACGACATCCTGTTGAGGCATTTAACCAAACCGTTTTTGGGCACCCTCAACTTCACCATTTCGAACCAACCAACCTATCAAAATGTTCCAAGAAAATATATTCCATTTAGGTGTATCATTAATTGCTTTGAGTCCATCATCAAAACTCACCAAGACTGTAATACAAAGACGAAACCTGGTTGCCAAAAAAGTTTGCAGTACTGAGACCCAGCCTAATCAACCTTGAGTGAACTGACTGTGCAAAAGGTAGACAATTACTGGAGAAAGATAGGCTGATGAGACTGACACAATTTTGAATAATGCCTTCCCTGTCAATAGGAAAGCAAAAACCATGAGTGATTTGACATGAAGGATAGAAGGGCAGCCATAAAACTTAAAGTTTGCAGGTAGAATAGACTATAGAGGATCAGAACTAAATATGCGCAATGGAGGACTTAATATGCATAAATAAATCTACCAGCAGTATATAACCATCTGTGACAATATAGACATATACAAACCACGCATATAATATGTATTGGATATAAATTTGGTAACATACAACAGATATAGCAAACAAATAATTCACTACATGAATAAAACGCGTAACAAGCAATAAATATGTCACCCGTAGTGCCAAAACGAACCTGTAATAGATTATTCTTTTTGTCGCAGCTTTTGTCACTTTGATGGGGAAAAGACAGAAACTTCCATTGACATCTGAACATAAATTAGAAATTATATAACAAATTTGATACCGAACTGCATTTCTGAACAAAAATCCATTTTCTGGAAATTTCTGTTTATTATTTTTAATTGCTCTAAACCCTAAACCATAATGGTTAAAGGGCAAAAGCGCATGGGTAAAAGTTGAGATACATATTTTTGGATTTCAATAAATTGCAAACACCTTCATGGATCTAGACAGGGATTTGATAAACCTAATGGCTAAGGAAATTGTTGTTGCATCCATTGACCAAATCCGCATGGACTCTCTTTCTCCCTCTTTTTCGCTTGCGTGCAGCATGGGGTTATACTGTCTGTGTCCTTCTGGTACTTTAAATTTTCAAGCTAGCAGTTACTTTGTGTTGTTTATGCAACTCCTTATGGCTTGCCTTATTACCATAGGCTGAACTACTTTATTCAGTTATTGGTTGTGATAAGACTTAAGAGTACCCTAATCTAAAAGTGACCTCTTTGATATTGTAGCCTTGAGATTTGATTGTAAATAGTCTGTACTTTTCAATTTGTTTCATGGTGGTTCCATGGTAAGGTGTTCCATCTTGCTGGTTGTTTTTGTGCTTTAGGGACATGATTAGTTGCATCTGACACTTTGGTTCTGATGATAGAGAGATGCTGCAACTGCACCAAATGTTGGTGATCGGGTTCCTTATGTAATTATTAAAGCTGCTAAAGGTGCTAAGGTAGATTTTGGTCTGATGGACTTGAGAACTCTCTGATAGATGTGAACGATCTGATTCATTTAGGAACACTGCTCTGGTGCTAAACAGGCCTATGAAAAATCTGAGGATCCAATATTTGTGTTGGAGAATAATATTCCTATAGATCATCAATACTATCTTGAGAATCAAATTAGTAAGGTCAATCTCTCTCTCTCTCTCTCTCTCTCTCTCTCTCTCTCTCTCTCTCTCTCTCTCTCTCTCTCTCTCTCTCTCTCTCTCTCTCTCTCTCGTTCGCATGCTCTGTTCTCAAAAGTTCACGCACCTTTTATTCTTGTCTTGCAGCCTCTCTTGAGAATATTCGAGCCAATTTTGAAGAATGCAGAAGAGGAGCTTCTTCATGGCAGTCACACAAGAGCTATTTCCATCTCAACTCCTTCAAATAGTGGTATAATGAAATTTGCAAAGAAGCAACTTAGCTGTATTGGCTGCAAGACTCCAATCAGGTAGCTGACTGGTTTTTGTTGCAGTGCAAATAAATTTTTGATGTTGCACACTTTAATTTCCCCTGAAATGAAGCACCAGACTCTGAAATTCTGCTTAGTGGTGATGTACAACTGACTGGTACTTATAATGAGATGATGATGTTTGAGCTGCTTGCCTGCTATGAAATTTCTTCTATGTTCTTGTAGGTCAAACCATATGCATTTCGAGTTGATTGGTCTGTAACTTTGTTGGTTATGCATTACATGCTAAGTTATATGGTTGGGGTTTGGGTACTCGTACGGAGATGTGGGTGTGGACATGGTAACTTTAGAAAATGTGGGTATGTGTGTGTGTATATATAAAGGGTTCTTAGATTTGTTTGTCTAGGTTTGGACGGAGAAATCTTCCAGCCTCTAACAGCATACTGCCTGATGCACTGCATCAAGCTGTGTGTTTAATCACATCCACCCGATGCATTGCATTGAGGGACATGATTGGATGAAGATCTGGATGGCTGGAGGATTTCATCTCCTCATATATATATATATATATATATATATATAGTTCCTCAAAAAAACACAAAACTAAAACAACAGTTAAGCATACAAATAATATAAATACGAACACTACATGCTAATGACCAAAGCTCAGAAAGACAGAATGAAAACTGAGTTAGAAACAAGCTAAATCTAGTTAAAGTAAGTAATTTGGATCGGTTTCTATCCAAAAATTACTCAGCTGTGTCCAAGGACCCTGTTTGCTGTGTTGTTATGGCAACACAGGTATGGGGACCTTACTGAAGTGCCCATGCGACGTAGATTACATGGTTTCTCATGTTCATATGAAGTTGCAAGAATGCAATTTTCTCAAATACCTTTGGTGCATTTTGGCTGAATCGAACTAATTTTTTTAAGTGTTATAGGCAATTTTTTTCTTAGACATTATGTCTTCATGATATGCCTTTGTAGTATTGTTTTCTGTTGACTCTATTGAATAGCAACCTTTCATGCGGTGTTGATATGCAGCTGATGAGCCTGTTCTCTCTTCTATATTGGCAGTAATGCAGAGCAAACACTTTGCAAACACTGCAAGGGAAGAGAAGTTGTGTTGTACAGTAAAACAGTTTCAAATGGTACCTACTGCAAGAGAACTATGACTTGTGTTCACCTCCAGCTTTTGTTTACTTTTATATTTGGCTTGCTTTGCAGTGAGAGAGTTGGAGGTGCAGTTTGGTAGACTATGGACAGAGTGTCAAAGATGCCAAGGATCTCTACACCAAGATGTTCTTTGTACAAGGTCTGCATCATTTTCTCATGTATGTCTAAAGTCTGAACATGATCATATTGCTAATTATGGCATCTTTTTTTCACAGTCGTGATTGTCCTATATTTTATCGGAGGAAGAAAGCCCAGAAGGACTTGGCAGAGGCTGAATTGCAATTACATAGGTGGAAGCTTTGAGATGGTAATCTTTTTTGCTTGCTTATGGAACTTTTCTGCCAAGGAGGTTCGTGCAAATACTTCCTTTCATGCTCTCAAAGTGGAACCATCAATTTACTTGGAACTGTAGTGTCGATCTCATGTTGATGCCTCTGTTGTTTACATCAGGGAGCCAGGCTGTGGCGTCAATGGGTGTTTGTTGATAACCACTGGTCCCTCTTTCTGAGATATGCAGAGTTGACATCCCTGGCTGCTAAACTCAAGCTAGTTTGTGGAGTGGGCAAGCTCACCTGCTAAAGGGATCAGCTGGAGTTATTATGAAGGAAGCAGGTTCCTGTTTTGATCCTTTATTTTATCATTTGCTTCGTGAAGTAGGAAAAATTCTTCATTTTCTGCCTTTTGTTTTCTCCTATAGGATATAGACTACAGATGAAACCTGAGAAAACAACTGTAAAGCTAATCTGTTTCTATATTAAATTATTTTATTGCCTTCCACTCTTGTTTGGACCGAGTAAAGGAAGCAGTAAAAGCGTCACAAACATTACAAATGTTCTTTGACCCAATAAAAAAAAAATGTCAGCATGCTAAGATGGAGACTTTTTGATACCTTCGATTCTTAAATCTTTGCTCGTCACCTTTCACGTGTGGTTTGGCCTTTCAAACTAGACGCGCATAAACAGACTTGAAAGCTCTTTTTCCCTTTTTTTCGCTTTTGACTGATTTTAATGGGGAAAGGAAGGCCATGTTAAGGATTTCGTTGAGGCTTTCTTATTGCTGCACATGTATATAGATATGTATTTACTCCTGAACAGGTAAAAGAAAAAGCTCATTGAAGATTCGAAAGACTTGTGTTTTTATCATAAACATGATAAGAAAAATAGAACTAGAAAACTAATTTAACTATTGGGAATGTAATATTTACAAAATAATGGTAAAATTCAGGGCGCAAATATTCACCTTGGCATCGTTGACGTTCGGCTCTTAGCGCCTTGAACGATATTACAATCATTTTTTCCGAAAGTAAATATAGGCATTCTAGCTTGGTTGGAAATATAGAAATTCTATGGTGAATCAGATTCTTATGAGATTATGCCAACGGAGTGGAGACAGACTAGATGGTGGACTGTTGACCATTTTGAAGTATCGTTAAAAAGCGAAAGGTATATAAAATCGGCCAGGCTTCCGTTTCAGTGAAGTTATGAACTGTGCGGGCCACGATTCAAGTGAGGCGGCTATGAATTGCAAAATATATTATCTTTCCAAGCAAATGAACGAAAAATGTTCAAAATAGTTTTTAAAACAAAAAGTTTTAAAATATTTTACAAATAGTAAAAGATGAATAGTGTAGGGCATGTTTCAACCTCATGTCAGCTCGTGAGATTGAATCCATGTGACTTAGCTACAAAATGAAAAGATCTACAAAATACAAACTAAAAAACATAAAATATTTGAATAGTGTGCTTTCTACTACTTGAACACTTAACTCTTCCAACCCTCTAGCTAGGTGGCCCATACTCTAATTGGCAGGGAATGACCTAGAAAATCAATGGTTGGACTAAAACTTACCAGGTTTGGAGCTATACTCTCTCTCTAGAGAGAATCCACAAGCATCAATATATATATATATATATATATATATATATATATATATATATATATATATATATAGAGAGAGAGAGAGAGAGAGAATCCACTGGCATCTAAAGCTTTCATGGGAACCTACAGTGGTGGCTGCAGTGACAGTTGTATCCATCGTTGTTGGCGATCAGCTTATTATGTTACACGTGAGAAGACGATAAGCTATAACCAAAGATACTGAAAAGCAGGGAGTCACTGTCAACCACATAATTGCCTGCCCGCCTCCAAATTAGACCCAGCCAGCTTACAAAGACCACCTTTAGTTTGAATCATCAAATCCTGGACAGCTTCATCACCGCAGGGCACACATCTGTTTTTTCCACTATTCAAGAAATTGTTGATAAACATACCAAGTCCTCATTTAGGAAAGAGAGACAAAGAGAATTTTAAAATCTATGACTAGATTTTGTTTGAGAATGAGAAGAGATGCCATCTGCAATACTTAAAGTTCGTTCTCAGAGTCAGCTTGTCATGTTCTGACTCTAAAATTTTCTGCAATCTGCTCAATAACAGTCTCTAAGTTTTGCCACTATCAGCTGTGCATCAAACTACATCCAGGACTTTCATCATCGATTGATTTGATTAAATTAACGCGGAAAACATGCAGATCATCTTGATCTGCTTCTGTGAGAATTCCTTTTGTTCCATTTCTGCAGAGGAAGGAAAATCCGTCCTTAACCACTCGCCTCTTTTGATGGAGGCAGTTTTATGTTAAGGCAATTTTCTTCATTGATTTTCTTCCAGAAAAGATGGAAAACAGAGGAAATTTTTTCAACATTTTGTCCCTGTTCTTAGGAAATCTTGTCACTTTCAAATGGAAGATGATAAATGAGATACGGAGAAGCCTGTTGATCTGTCAAAGCTTTCCATGACAGTTCGTTTAAAGAAAGTTCACTTGACCAGTTTCCCAATTTTATGCTTAAGATATAGAACTGTATACAATGATCTGTTGAGACTTGGAACGGAGTCATACCATTTCTACAAGAATCCACAGTATAAAGCACAGTACAAAAGCATGCGCTACACGATTCTTGTTGGTTTATTACCAAATTTTCACTAAGATTCCATATGAACATGCATTCAAATGAAAAAATAAAGAACATAGTATTTGAGAGTTTTTCTTTCATTAGCCGTCAACTTTTACCCTTCAAAGATGACGATGGCAACCCAGAATACTTGGCAGCAGCCATGGAGTCATGAACCTTCTTGCAGAAAACTGCTGCCTTGAGCTTCTTCCAAATGTTTGCCTTCACTTTTCCCCTCTTTGGTGGAAAGGATTGGAGGGGAGCTTCTAAACCTCTGTTTAGGTTCTGAAATCTGTCCATGGTAAGGTGGTACTGACTGGTGTGACAGAAATCTAAGATGTGTGCAGAGTGAAAGAGGAGAGTGGCACTGATTAGCTTGCTTCTTTCGCTTTATAGGCACAGTTGGAGTGATAAAATTTCCTTCCTTCGCTAGTAAGTTATCGGCAGGGACAGGAAATGATTTTACAGAGCGAGACTTTCTTCATTCATCAAGGACCAGCATTATGCACCTAAAACTAGAAGAGGGGTTTCACTTCTTTGGTTTTTCCTGATGCAGGTCCTGAAACTGCAAAAGAAAGCTCAACTTTTGAATTGGCCATTATCTTGATTTCAATTTAGCTAAATTAAGCACAACAACTAATGCATATAAATATTTCTTTCTTAATTATGAAAACCATGCTAAACTTGCTAACTTGGCCACTGCATTTTTACTGTGCCTTGTTCTAAGCAGTGCAGAACACCCAATTACGTCTCTTTGCAGATCTGCTCAACACAAAAGTCTTATCATTACTTCAGATCTGTGTCAAAGAGTTAAAAATATTGAGTTCTGTATTTCTATCTATCTACTTTGAGACACTCAAGAGAAAATAGGAGAAAACTCAAAAGAATCAGACGTTTATAAGATGATACAGATCATTTTACAGCCTCTGTTTTGCAATTACCATGACAAACCAGAGGCCCATCTAAAACATTCACCAATTGAACGAAATAGATTTATGTGATCGAAATTAGCAGTACATTGTAATTCCAAGTATATTTTGTGGTTGGATCATTACCACTTTTTCTAATTGGCCAAAACCGCTTCACACAAAACCATTGGCAGCAGAGTGGTTTTGGCAACATGCTGAGAGGAGATTTAATCGCTTACGCAACTTCCCTTTGCACCTGTTCAAAATGTGAATCAATGGAAAAGAAAGCATTCGAATGGAAAGGATAGGATTTTAATGAAAGGAAAGGATAGGAAGGGAAAAGAAAGAAAAAATTTAATAAAGGAAAGAGAACGGAGGGAAAAGAAAAAAATTAACTTAATTTATGACAAAGCCCCTAATATCCTCAAAATTATACTATTTAAAAACTATTTAAATACAAGATACCATAAAATATAATCTTAGCAAATAGCTAACTAAAAGAATGATCAGCAAAAACCGTAAGGCCCTGTTTGATTGCTCGGGTAAATTTAACGCGGTAAATTTACCTTGGTAAATTTTTCTGGAAAAATTTACAGGATGAAATTTCTCCCTCTTCCAATTTGAGGCCATGTTTGATGGTCGGGTGAAATTTAACGCGGTAAATTTAACCTTGTTTGATGCACAGGAAGAATTTAACGTGGTAAAGTTAACCATGTTTGATGCAGAGGAAGAATTTAACGTGGTAAATGATGTTTTTTTCCTCCCCACGTCCAATTCATTGGAAAGATGGGCATTCACACGATCTATGTAAAAAAAACATAAAGAAATATCCAGCAACACATTACAACAGAAAGCACCTTCTTGGGGAAATGAAATTTATAAGGATAACAGAGTTTTATCCACAAAAGTACATCTCCACAAAAGATAAATGAGTAAGAAAGTACAGAAGGGTGTGTTTTCTACTTTCAAAATAAACAAGAAAGTTTAATGAGTACATATCCAACAAAGAAAACATGTAATCAAAAAACAAGTAATCCAACATTTGTGGCTGCACTTCCGTTCTTCAAACTTCGTGTCTTCTATATCTTGCTTTGTGATGACATCTTCAATGAGTGGAGGCGTGCTTACTTGCACACCATACTTGTTTTGTACATACTCATACATGTGATTTTCAGC
>JAANDH010001303.1:50528-66506 GCA_011799765.1 Nymphaea thermarum | reverse complement strand
CATCTTGGTCTGCAGCAATCGTATATATGTTGATCGTGATCTCCTGCTTTGCTTCACAAGGGTATTCATACGAAGGAGGAATACTCTCTACATCTATGTTTACATAGCCATAAGGCTTTATTTCTCCAAGTTTGAACATCCGCCTAAGCGTATATGCCAAGCGCCAGTGAAAGTCAAGATGTACTACCTGTTCTTCTTTTGTAACTAAGAGTCTTTTCAAAAATCCTTGTTCCAAAAGAGTCCTAGGGGAAAGTTTTATTCCATGGATTTCTTGGTCTTGCCACTTTCTAAGGTTAATGGTGGCTTGTATAATTGAGAATCCTTGTTCACATTCGCAGAAAGAATTTTTCTCATGGTGGTTATGCCTGTGTTTCAGCAGGGCGAATTCCAATCCTGGTTTTTTCTTCTTAGTTTTTACCGATCTTGACATTTAGTTTGATCATCATAATAATTATCAGATTTAGTTGACGAACTATAATTTTATCAGAGCTACTGGGTGGATCGTATCTGGTTAGTCCTTCTGCATCTGGGTAATAGGTTTTTGTTTCTTTTAGGCTTTGTATGTAAATGTCTTCTTTATCACTCATTTCATAAGATGTAGTAGAGACTCAAGGGTATATATGTTCTTTATAGGCTGAATAACTATCGTCTGATGGATGGTGTGCATAATAATTTGCATAATATTGTAATTTACGCCATGCTTGCGCTATGTTATCATTAAGTACTAATCGTTTTATCCAGAATATATTATCGTTAAGTAATAATCGTTTTAATTTGTTTATAAATTTCTTAAGAATGGCCAATTTTTTGAGATACTTTATAACTTTACTTCTTGCTATTTGTTTTACTTGTATATTGTAAAGTTTTTGATTTGTTTGAGGTATCATGTTATGTCTAAAAGTAGGGGGTTTTTGTTTTGGATAGATTTTTAGTTTTGGTAAGTCCGATAAAGGTTCTTTTAATTTTGGTTATTACAAAGCTATTTCTAAATATTTTGGATTTTTCAATACTTTGACGAAATGGAAAGGTTCTTAAGTAAGCAAAGGTTCTTTGGCAAACTTAGTTTTTTCTTAATTAAAGGGTTCTTTAGCCTACTAGGTACTAATCTCTTTTCATCCCGCAGTCCTATGTATCATTCATACAGCTTCACACTTTGTTTATGAGTCTCTTGTTTTAGGTTGGAAAGATTCCTTTCACAGGAACAGGGTTCTACGAACAGACAACACATCTATTATAAAAAAGAACAAACTAGAACATGGTAAGTTTATGGTATGATTCCCCAGATTTTGAAAACTTGGTAATTCTCCTTTTATAGAACACTATGTGTGACACCTTTGTCATCCCATTCAGACCTCACCGTTTGTGTACTATTTTTCTCCTAAACGGCCTCCTCGCCTAACAGGTACTTCCTTTTCCACAATAGCCTTTTGGTCTTAAAGGATTTACACAGTGGCTCGTCCAAAGAATTAAGAACTCAAAAACACGAGAATCAGATCATGAACAGAACATATTACAGCAAGTTCTTCTTCATAAGGCATGGTTTCTAGGCATAGATCCTGGCTAGGGCCAGAACTTCCAACACAAAACAAAAAGATTCATAACGACAGAGTATGCAGGCGTATGCAGAGATACATGCTTCCGGGGAAGAGACTTTCCCGTTCGGCTTATAAGTAAAGCACGCAAGAAAGCTTCAAACAAACATAAACATTTTCATTAAAAGTGGAACATACTTACAAGACCAAGAGCGTACTAGGCTCTGATACCAATTTAAAAAGGGGGCCGGATTTAAGCAAAGCGCCGGTTCGCTTCTTACAAGAGCATGAGAGTGGAGAGGGGAGTGGAGAAGAAAAGGAAGGGGAGAGAACAGATGTGTGAGAAGATGGGTGAGGGGATGGTTGAGTGGAGGGGGGATGCTCCATACAGACGCTGGGGTGGTGCTTTTGTAGGCACCGGACTTGAAAACGAAATACAATATGGAAAAGGAATAGGATTCCTTCCCGAGCAAGCTAAGCAAAAGCAAACAAAAACGGTTACAATGGAAGGAACTCGAAGGTGGACAAGTGTCGTGTGCTAGATGAGGTGGCAGTCATACGTGTCCAAAAAGCCAAAAAGTGCTACAGTGACTGCTACAGTATCCGCCAAAGTGCTACAGTAATTGCTACAGTCGCCTGCTACAGTGATTGCTTTGTCTTTTTCTTCAATGTGGAGCCACGTGTTCACTTCTTTTGACGTGCGTATCATTCCTTCTCTTTTATTTCACACAACATTGCTATATATTACAAAAAGAAGGTTGGCAACTACAACATTCTTCTAGAGGCTCCTCAAGATGATTTGCCTCAGGATGTGACCCAGTGCTTATCCTGTGGTGTGCGTCACAGGGTAAATTTTTATGCTGAAAATTCACAAACGTAAAACCCATTTTTATCCTGGTGGGCTTCTCCCAGGGTACATTTTGAAGTGATGTTCTACAACACAAATCCTATTTTTAACTTGGGGGATTTTCCCAAAGAGAAGTTTATCACGTTTCTTCTCGAACGGATGATGCTTAAGTTTTTCATGGTACTGTCATGAATTTGGCAGAAATGTTCACAGAGACCAGGGTTTATTTGTTAAACACTTTGAAAAGGAATATAAAATTTCTCAGTAAGCCAATTATCAGCTAAAAAGATGTGTGTATTTCTGTCTTCAGCCACCATGCAGGTGGTTCTTGTCCACCGGGCATCTTGGTCTGCAGCAATCGTATATATGTTGATCGTGATCTCCTGCTTTGCTTCACAAGGGTATTCATACGAAGGAGGAATACTCTCTACATCTATGNAGGTAACTGATTTGTAGAGGCCATCTTTCCCTGTAACAAGAAAATGTTAAGTGAAACAATGCATTTTACCTTGTCTACCGTGACTAATGTCTATTTGCAGATATGTTGTCTGAAGAATGAGATGAGGATGCTCGAACTCCTTGAGATGAGGATGCTCGAACTCCTACTTGTTTCATATCATCAACTAAATGTTGCATGCCTAAAACAATGTCTAAAAGCTCATCACTAACTTTTCTGATGTCGATAGAAAAAGCAGGGTTGAGGTCATATAAACGCACTCTAGACTGGTCAAGATAACTTATAATTTTATTGAGTCTTCTAATTTCGGATTTATAAATATCGATGTCTCTATTCATCTTTGAGAAGTCTACTTAACATGTCAGCTAGACGATTGTTCTCTCCTTTTATATGTTCAAAAGTTACTTTATAATGTTGATTTATAAGGGTGTCTTTAAAAGACATCCATCTTCTTTGGCTTATTCTTTTATAATCTTTATTTTCATAAAATTTTACAATAGCATTACAGATTACCACATACGATTTCAGAAAATATCAAAAGGAAATCACGAATTAGGAGAGTATATATACAGTGACCCATGAAAAACACCCGAAACTAAAAGATTCAGCTGCTTTTCTAATAGCAACTTGGATTGAGGAGGAGTAACCTTGAACCACCTCGCGTCTCCCCCCTCGCCCTCCCCGACTCGTCAATAACAAGCTTCGGAGAGAGGGAGGGAGAGAACGAAAGGGGAGATGCGAGAGAAGGAGAGAGAGAACGAGTTTCAAATGTGATGGCTTCTAGTTCTGTCGTTTCCACCGCAGGAGTAATAAAATCCGGACACCGACAGGTTCGGCTCTCTTTGGCGTTCGAAATCGCGACCTCTCCTTCTCTCTCATTACAGGAACCAAAGCTGTGACTCGACAAATTGTTAATCAAACTTGTATTTCATTGATGTTGGCAGAATGTCATGGCTTTCTATATTGATGGGTGGGTACCTCAATTACCGACAAAAAAAATATCATTAAAATTATTAACAAACTTGTGTTTCATTGACGTTGATATATAATTATTCTTTCATCCTCAAATTATATATGGTGAATCCAAATAAACCTAAATTTGTATTTGTCTTAACAATTTATAAACAAATAAAATAAGTCCGTGTAACTTTTTTTTGCTTGAAACTTGAAAGGCATGCCCTTCTAAAGTTATCATATGTCCATGTGAACTAGGTCAATGGCTATCTTAAAACAATTACCGAAATGTTTGGTGCTACCTATTTTTGTTTCAATTTTACAAGTTCTGCTATAACAAGCTGATTTATAAGTACTTCAATTTCTTGAGCAAATTTATTGTTGTAACCAAACAGTCCATAAAACATTGGTATGGCATGGGGATTGGAGCATTAGCCCCACAGTTTTGTGACTTTGAATACAGGATCAAGACTCTCAAGCGATGTGCTGGAACATAAGTAAATCAACGATGAAAGTAAGATTTATTGTGGCATTGTAACAGTAGCGACCTAATGTTATACGGGGAAACTTTATTGGAGGATCATTTGCATATAGCTTTCACACTTACTTGCATTTAAAAAGCATGAACCTATGGTATCCATCAAAGTAGTGCCACGTCTCACGTATAATTGTAGCCAAATAATGCCCTTTTTGCAACATATTTTACTTTGGTGGGTACATAATTGGGGAGGTGTTTTTTTCATACCAAATATAATAAAGTTATTGATACATAATTGACAAGGTGTTTTTTCTCCCAAAAGTAATAACGTTAACTGCTCTGCTGCCAAATACATTACATTGTTCATCACCAAGCACAAAAATTGGTTGCTAGATTCAAAAGCGCCAGTGGAATGCCTTTGTTTAATATGAAATAGGAAAAAAAAAAATTGTATGAACTACAAAGGATCGTGTAAAGAGATATATATCTTTTGCAAGTGCCGAGTCGATTTAATTTCCTTTAATGATTTGTGACTAAATTGAACTTTCTGTCTATCATTTGCAAGTTCAATTCACCATATTCGATGTCAGTACTGCACTTAAATCAGGGAGATTTATCTGGCGCAAATAGTTATCTAACCTGTATTTTCTGAATTTCATTAGTTGATTGATGCAGCTCAAGAGTAGATAAGTGTGGAAGCTATATGCAAAGGATCCTACAATAATTATACCTTTTAGAAATGTCAAATCGAAACAGCATTTGCAAGTTCAATTCACCATATTCGATGTCACCAGGCAGGCATGACAGTATCATTTTAAAAAGCAACACTTCAATCATTTCTTGTCTTCATCAACTTTTTAGTGGAGTGCCACCCATGAGGGCAGTTCTTTGAATCATTGATCCAGTTATTAATGGGTAAAATTTCAATGACTAGGGTATGATTTCTAAATTGCGCAAACAATGGATGGTCATCTGTAATTATTTATAATCGTCGATGGGTTCTCATCTAGTCTTATTGTTATCGTTTCTAAAGCCCTTCCATGTGCGTGTCGGTGGATTCTGGATTTCTATATCTTATTGGTTTTACCTGTTGTTTCCGAAACCTAATTTTATAGAATAAAGCAGAATATTTGAAAATATATAAATAAAAAAACATTCATGAGAGTTTGACGTGTAATTTTCAAATCCTTATAGAATCTGACTTATGCATGCATTGGAATCTTAAGCTTTTTTTTTTCAGATATACAACTCGGAGTGTTGCACATCCATCTGCATGGTTGACTAGAAAATGGCTGAAAAGACAGATCCGATGGTAGAACATAATAGTTAGGGGATCGGATGACCAATAAACTTATAGATGTAAGAGCTGAGACATGAGAACCATTGTGATCCAGTGCTCGTATATTTTGAGTTAAACTTTGTTTATTAATATTTAGTGCTTTGAAGTAAAATATGAGCTACTCAACCTAGCTATATGATCATATTGCGTGTCAACAAGGCCTTGGGTGCAATTGTAATCTCAGTTTGATAACAGTAACAGGTTGTTATTGTCTTACGAATCTACCACAAACAATTGAACATATTAATTGTAACATGATGCTTTATGAATTTGTCATATTTTTTAGAGCAGATTCATGCGACAACAACAATATGTTACTAATGTCGAACACCCGCTTAGTTATTAATTGCACTATTAAAAGAGACACATGAGTACGTGTCCTACCATAAAAACATGCATTTTTCTAAATAGAACGTGTAAATGGATCCACTAACATTAGAAGGTTCTCCCCCTTCTCCATTGAATCTCAGAAAGACGGCTCATCACTTTATTACTATCTCCGGCCAGGAATGCAAATAGAGTCGGTGCTGCCCAACAGTCCTGTTGGAGGTTTAAGTCATACCTTAGGTTTAGAATGTAGTTTTTACGTTTAGAATGTAGTTTTCAGCATGTATATATATATATTTTGCCGTTGGAATAAAAGGTTAAGGAGTCTTTCCCCCGCAGGATTGTTGCGAATGTAGTTTTCAGCATGAGATAGACAAAAAGAAACTCCATTAGTTGTCACTTTCTTAACCTGCCCTTTTTCTTTGTATTGTAGCCTAGTGTTAATTTGCGCAGCTTACGATGACAACCATACACCAACTAACATGAATTGCACCATTTGCTCCAATATGCATTGACCTTGAGGCGTAATTAGCGGTGGAGCCGGAGCAATTTTGTATGTAAAAGTATGCATTTATATGAAAGTTTTTAAAATGTCAGGCGGAGTTGGCATGTGCCTCATTGACTTACCTGTGACTGCACCATAGATTGGTTTCTTTCATAAAGTGAAAATTAATTTTTTAAAAGCTGAAGGAAGGTCATCAATATTTAATTATAAGATGTTTTTCACCAAGGCATGGTTGCACATTGGCTTACTTTCGTTGAGCACATCCAAGTTTAATTTTGAGGATTGAACCCCCTTCAAGTTGGTGACACGAAGGTTCATTTAGTAGAAAACAAGTGGGAGAGCTCAAACCCTCTTGAGAGCAGCAGTGAAAGCCTCCTGGCCGGCTAAGTGCATAGTTGATATCTAGGATCTCAAGATCTACCCCAATCTGAGTTTTCTTCGAAAAACTTTTATTGGTGTCAAAACCGATGAGAGTGGGAAATATTTTCTCAAGCTAAAATCTATATCCTCTGGGCTGTTTGTTCCAAATTCGGGGGAAGTTTGAAAACATAGACAAGAAAGCAATATTATAAGAAAATGCAGAAGCGCCGTGGAAACATTTTCAGTGAAGGTTTGAAATGATGTTTGCAGTGGGAGAGCAAAAACTTTTTATGAAGGGAGCACTAACCTTAGTTGGGTTTGGTTAAGGCTGGACATTGGGCTGGGCCGCCGCCGAGTACCCGGTACCCAGCCCGACTCGAATCGTCATCGGGCTGGCCCGGGTGGGCCGATAAGCCCGATTCAGGTCCGACAATTTATAATATTTTATTATAATTAATTATATTTATATATTATCTTATATTAAAAATATATTTTTAAATTTAATCGGGCTGTGCCTGGGCCAATCTCTGGCTGAGGTTTTTCGAGTCGGGCTTTGTCCGGGCTCGGGTTTGGTGTCTATGAGGCAATATGGCGTGGGCACTACATTTTGCTGAACCCAATTCCAACTTCCTCATAATAAAGTTTTTCAGGGAGTGTGGTGCTGGCTGGCACGGGCAGTGGCCCACATCTAGCTCTGCCACTGGATGTTTGGCTAATGGTGCAAGAAATAACATGCATGGGCAGAGACAAGGGAGGAGCCAAGGTTCTGGAGGGTGAACTATCATGCCACACTCTTATAATTTTTGAAAATTGTTTACAAGGCCAATATCTATTTTGGCTCTGCCGCTACATAAAAGTGGTAGATTCTCGTGCCATCCTTTCTCAGGTTTCCTAACAACCCCATTTTTCACATGAAAATAAAGTGGCGTGGGGTTGGTGGTACCCAAGTTTGCAGTCAAAACAAGCACCTAGAATAATCTTTTATTTATTCATCTTCAATTTTGAGTCGACGATAGTTTTCACTTCTTCAAGGAAAACCATGACTTGTCTGGTAAAATATACGATTTTCACAAGAAACCATGAGAAGCAGACGGGGCCATGTAGAAAGCAAAGGGATACTGAGAAAATAAGAGGTGAGCAGAAAGTTATAGCTTTTATGGTTTGAATAAAAAGAAAAGTTGGTTCAGTAGAAATAAATTATTCAGATGAGAAGATTGAAAAGTGTTTGGGCGATAAATTTCTATATAATTGTACTCTTTAATTAGTTGTCGGCGTGTCCACAATCATAAGAAAACGTTTCCCAGGTAATTTTTTTTTTCATCCAGATTGATATCATGTGATTTTCATTTACCGCGAAGAAGTTCTCTCTCCTCTTGCGGTGCTCCAAAGGCCTGGAACGGTAAAGATTAAAAAAGTAGAATAGGGGGTTTAGTGAGAGAAATTCCCCAATTGATCAAACGTGGGGCTCTCTCTCCGAGCTCATCTAGCACACAAATTTCTGTTTTCCGGCAATTTTTACAAGAAAAGAAACCAAAGACGGGGAGAAACGGAAGGGGCAGCCGGAGAATGTGGAGTGATTGAGGGAGGAAGGAGAATGGCAATGTACAGGCAATCAGGATGGACGGAAAGAGTAGGCCTCCGAGGAGGAGGGGGATGTCCCGGAGACAATGGTGGCAGCAACAGCAACAGCAACGACCATCACCACTACCACCACGAGGGTGGCGGTCCACCTCCTGACTCAGTGAGCGTCCGAGTTGCGCCCCACCACAGGGTTGGTGCCGCTGGTGCACGCAACAGGCGTTCCGGCCGTTCGGAGAAGGCCTTACTCAAGCTTTCCTCTAGAAGGGGCCTCCTCTTCATCCTTCCTTCTCTTCTTCTCATCTTTGTAACTTTCTTCGCCTTCTCAATCCTCTCCAGAGACACGAAAGGTCAAATCTCCTCTTCTGTCGTCCAGATCGACTGCCAATTAGCTTCTGTCATTCTTTTTGTTCCACGAACCTTCTCTCTGTCTCTCTCTTGTTTGGGGTTACTAATTGACAAGCTGCGTCCTCACCGTAGATAGATCACTCACTTTGGTTGTTAAACAGTCCAAATGGCTTGACTAGTTGGCAGGACATTCAGTGAAATGGCTTATTTGATAGACATCCCAGCTACTGATTGAGATTGCTTTTACTCTTTGAATTCGAATAATTCCTCCATCGGATCTTATATATGCAGTTATTTTTCTTGTTTCTGTTGAACTAATAGTCCCAAGTGGTTGGATATCAGAAGGCGTTGGTTATGAGAAACGTATACAGATAGAATTTGTAATGATCGTCATAGGAACTTCTAGTGGCTTTAGTAGGGACCCGTGCGCAAACATACGTTTCCTGCATGCTTTTTTCTGCGTTTCAGTAGCTAATGATTGCATTTGGTTTATAAACATGAGACTAAAAGAAGCATCAGTGGATGATTCAGATATATCACGGCTGACTAAGATGTGATGCTACTGGTAGCAGCATATATTAAAGATGAGGGATTGGTCTCTAGACACAGGTGGTGGCAAAATGTATTTAGTCCTCTAAAACATGTCCCATCACAAAACAAAGTCATCTATATGTGGTGGTGCACTAGAAGGCCATAAAAACTACTAACTGAGTGCAGGTGTAATCAGTGTATTTGGCTGCACATTGAACATAACATTCTTTTGCTAAGTTCAGAAAACAAAATCTCATATGTTGCAGTCTTCGCTAACGAGTAGAGTCTTCTTCATATTATGTTGAGGTACGTGGTGGACGCAACCAGGAGCTGTCAGCTCAAATATTGAGGCAGACAGGCAGAGTAATAACTATTTCCAGGAGATGGCGATGGCATAAAAATTTAAAAGATAGAGAGAAATGGTCTAAAATAGCCGAAGTGTTTTATTTTATTGTATTTGTTTCACCATGTTCAAGTTTGTTTCTGTAATTCTGACAAGATCTGAGGAGGCTAAATTCTAGACCACAGCACAACATGAGTAAACTTATTATATGAACACACCAGAGTCCCAGACAGTTAAATAGTTCATCATTCAGAAGAAACAAAAAGATAGGAGTCATGTAAGAATTCAAGTTCACCAAAATTTATCTTCAGAGTTTCGTTCAGTATTGGGCAAGTGGAAGGTAATCTTTAGTTCACATGTTGAAAAGAATGCACGATTTCGCTCCTTCCTGTCATTGGTGAAGTTTCCAATTCGCCACACAACCAGCATCATTGTTTTGGAAAAACTATGTTTCTATCACATGCATGAAAGTGTATGTTTCTGATATGCACGATTGAATGCTCCACACACATTTTTTTAATAGGTAGAACTTCAAACATGATGTCCTATTTTAAACAATGATAGCCTGAGAATATTCTGGTGAGAGTTTAGTACTGCCAGAAATAAAAGTCTGGCATGCTGTTGTTTAAATCCTTAGAGAAATAGATGAAATGGTCTCTTATAATTGCTTCTTCCATTTTAATATGTTGAACCTGTAGGTTTGGAATGAAGGATGCAGTATTGGCTATCCACCTATCTCACTCTTAATCACCTTCCATTACATTGTTTATACCTTTTTTGCACTGATATATGTTGTTTCTGCAAAAGCAATAATGAGAAAGCTTCCATTGGTCCAAGCATCATCACTTTTAGTACATTCGATCCATATTCCACAATGCTATATCATTCAATAGAATTTATGTGCTGCTGCATTATCCTTTTCCTTTTTCAATGATGTCATGTTTCTAAAGTAAGTAATACACCTTCACTTTGTCCATGACACAATACTTAGATTTAACAACATCTTATGTCAATTTGTGGTTTTGCACAATATTCTTTAATCTACTAGACGTTTTGTGGTCATAATCTGTTTTTTTGTTTTTTGATTTTTTTATTATAGCCACCAGTGTTATTTTCGGCAATTCTTGCAAGGTTATCTTCTGGAGTTTTTCAGGACTGGACTTTTGACGAGGAAAAATGTCAGGAAAACCCAAATATGAAAAACAGAAGTTATCACATAATAGGTTTTTAATATCTTTGTTCCAAAATTTAGACAACCAACTAGAAAAACATTTTGAAAACATAAAAGAAAACACTGGAAAAAAATCAGATGCTTGAAAGTAGAAATAAGAGGCTGTTATGAAAGACTCAGAAAAATATTGAGAATATCTCAGGGTAGTATCACAAATATTATTTTTGGTGATATTGTGAAACTGTTAGTTTACTGTGCTGATATTGCCAGCTGGCTTCAAAATGGCAACAATATCAGGATTTTTTCAAAATATTTAAAATATTTGTGACTATGCCGACAACATACCTCAATTTAAAGAACTATGTTCTTAATCTATGAGGAGTGATGGCTCTGATCCTGCAAGCGAGCAATTCTTGAATCCACATGAGTATGTGCTTGTGATTAGTATTAATATGTCTCCCTCCTATGTTTGTGCCCTTTTGCTGGAAGTGATACTTACCTATATTACAAACTTTTATGTATACATATATGCGACTTATTGACATGAGAATGATCTGGGAAAATACAGAAATACTCATGCAGTCATGCACGCATGTGACCTGAGGGAGCTAAAACCACATCTAACATGATCAAAATTCTTGAATGCAATTATCATTACTTCAATCATGTGGTCAACATATTGCATATCATAAGAGGGTTGGTGCTCATGACTGTTGTCCACCTTTTGGATTCCCACATTTTGCTCTTTGTGTGCAGCATGTTGTTATTCACACATGGTTATTCCTTGGTGTTGATACAGACATTCATATAATCTTTGTCGTGCCACTTTGACAGTGTTTTAATTGAAAGTTGAAACTTAGATTCCTAAGACAAGAACTTTACGTTTTACATTATAGCAGTAGGGCATAAAATTGTTCCTGCTGTGGCAAAGATCATTCCATCTCCCAATAATATTAAATGATAAAAAATCGCTTCTCAATATGTATGTGAAAGTTTTGTTCCCGAAACTGGGTATATGTTTTTACTGCAGTGTCTTGTTATACATAAATAAAAGATCATGTCAATTATTTTGCAGATGTTCAACATTTTTATGATCAAACGAAGAGCAACAGTATGGATGGTCTTTCAAATGCCACAAAGAAAAATGCAGCGTTCAAGGTTCTCAAATTTGGACATGGTTCTGTTTCACTTGGACGAGACTCTAGGTACTGGGATGGTGATGACAGGAGAAGAGACGATGAATACAATGAAGATGCTGTTGAACACTATAATGTGACCATTTCTATTTCTCGTGGAAGGAAACATGTCAGAGAAAAATGGAAGAATCAAGAGAATCCTTCCAAATCTGCAGAGGGCCATGTTGTTACAGGTGTGTCTGAGAATGTTCCAGTAACGGGGACTTTTGGTAGGCCTCCTACTAAACAAACTTGGAACTATAAAAATAAAAGGTTGTACAATGAAGGAGGTCAGAATGAACTGAAACACTATGAAGCAGAGTTCCAGGCATCAAAAAAGAAAGAAGAGGACAGAGAAAAATATTCATCAAGTGATTCTCACTCTGCACAGAAAAATAAAAATAAACTTTCTTCCATGGACGATATGGATGAAGGGTCACAGAGTGACAAAATTGACATTGATGATGAATATGATATTGATGTTCAAGATATTAATGTCGATGATGAAATAGATGGAAGCAATGATCAGACTGATTCTTCCTTCCAGAAATATCATAGTAAAAGGGAACTTGTTGGCGGCATCACAAGGGAAGATTCTTCTATATTATCAGAAAGGTCTGCTGGTGATAAAGCTCAAAATGTGCATAATGGTGGCACTGAAGGTCACTCTGCTAAGACTACCAGCCTTGGAACTAAGTCCTCTGTAAAAAGGAGAGGGAAGCGGCACAAAAATACCAGTAAGTCTTTAACAATTTACTCTCAATGTTTCATCTTTAACACTATTATTCTCATATTAAACTAGTACTTTGGCCTTTTTTGAAAGGACTTACATTAATGAGAATGTATGTGTTTTCTATAATTTTGACTTATAAAAATGAAAAGAATTATTTTTGTTAAGTGCGTAGATGAATATTATGTGTGTGCATTCATTATTCTGTGTACACACACGTGCACGTGCATGTCCTAACTTAATGTGACACAATGTAAAGATTGTAAATTTGTTCACAAGCCATTCAAAGTGAAAAATAGGGACATTTTAGGAAAAAGCTGAAAAAAAACATATTACATGACAAAGTTATGTTAGTTACAAAATAGAACTACAATTTTTTCACTCTACATGACCATGAATTGCATAAAGACATCAAATGTAAAATAATGAAAAATATATGCTACAAATAGCAGATGCATTTCATTGGAAACATTCAAAATTTAACAACATAAATTGATCCAAATGCTTAAGAGATTTCAAATGAATAAACTTAAGTGGGTACGGTTGCTTGTTGCACAACTCAGTGGTCAAAAGTTTATCTTTCTGTTTTAAATTTTGGGGGATAGAAAATCAGAAATAGACTCCTATGTGACGCAGCTGTGAGATCCCCCTAATTGGTGCATGAGATCAGAGTTAAATTTTATCTTTGTACCTCTAAGAATGCCTCTCAACATAATTAGTTTTCAGTCTTATGGGAATTTGTGTCAATTCACCTTAAAAAAAAGGTAAGTTTTGACATTTTCTGTGTTCTAAGACATGACATACAATAACTTGGTGTCATGTAAATTACAATGTCATCATTACTTACACCCCTGGAACTAGTTTAGGGGTGTGCCATATGTACTGTAGTGCAATTTATGTTTCACTCTGATACTTAGCTCTAAGTATTAATAGAATAGGACATAATACAATTCATTGGATACATCAAAATTTTGAAAAAAGCTGCTTCTCGCAATAAGTTTTTTGTAATTATTTTGGCTAGATCAGTGATCATTCCTCATGTTTGACCTCTTGAGGGAGTTTGCAAAGAGTTCCATAGGATGCAAGGGACTGGATGTTCAGTTCCTTGCTCCATGGACAGGAAGGCAAACACATCCTTAAAAGGGGTCATGTTTGTTTATTGCAAAGTCGGGGGTGGATGCTCCTGCTCCATTCTTTGGCACTCCAAGGTCCCCCTCAGAACACTGAAAATGTATTCCTCAGGACGCTCGAATGCACACAGGTGCGTCGTCTTGCGTCCCACATTTGTTTTGCAGGTGCTGTGAAATGATGTTCTCATTTTACCATTCTGTGGTGATCCAAGAACCTGTCTTCAACCCAGAAATCTCTCTCTCATATATAAGAAACTGGTATTTACGGGATAGCTAAATGATAAATGCCAGCCAACAATGGGATCTAACCTACCATCCGATCTGGATGAAATGAGTGGCACGAATGAAAGGCTGCCAGGCATCTTTTTGCAGCCCCATTTTGCCCCTTTTCAAAATGGGCAAAAGGAGCTAGGGCCCCCCATTTTCCCTCTCTCCTCTCCATTCTGCTCTCCTTTCTTCAAGCTCGAGCCGCTCTTCTCCTTGGTCATCTTCCATCAGGTCGAAGCTGCAATGTTATCAACAGGTATGTGTGTCTCTCTCTCTTGGAGAGAGAGGTGGTGCATCGTCTGCTCATGTTTCCTCTTTTTGTTAAAATAAATCCCTTCTCTGTTTTTTCCCCTCCACTCAAATCACTCTCTCTCTCAGTGCCCTTTCTGTTTCTCTAGGTAAGAGGAATTTGTGTTTTTGTCATTTTAAAACTAGGAGTTCAAACAAGAAGATCAAAATTGCATATAACTCGTTCAAGGCACTGTCACATTAAACGGCGTTATTTTAAAAATAACGCGTATTAAACGTCAAAAGCGAGATTCCTGTATAAAACGAGAATATAACGCGTTTTTTTTTTTAAAAACGGTAAAAAATAAAAGACGCGTATAAAACGCGTATTAAACGTGTTTTATACGCGTCTTCCACATTTTTTTGAAGAATGAGTTTTTAAAAAAATGGCATGCGTGTAATATTTGTAAAAAAATTGGTTTTTTTTTAACTTGGACGCTCCTTTTAATGGCAAAAACGTCTTTTTGAAGATGACATATGTGTAATATTTGTAAAAGAATTGGTTTTTTTTAACTTAAACGCTCCTTTTGGTGGCAAAAACGTCTTTTAAAAAAAATGTATTAACTTCTCCCCCCATCCTCTCCTTCTTCTCCCAAGAAAATCTCTCCTTTTTACTTTTTATGTTTCCCTTTCCCCCTCAGTTTTCTTATTTTTCCATTTCCCCCCTCAGCTTTCTTATTTTTTCCTATGGGATTTGTTGTTCACATTGAGGGGAAGAGTTTATTAACTTTATTATTTCTCTAAATTTTTAAGTTGGCAAATTATTTAAGAGGTGTACCTAAAATTATTTGTTGCTTATCTAGCCATTTTCCAATGTTTTTTTAATTTCTCATTTATTTTTTTATATATAATTGTTAGGATTTATTTATTTAAAAAAAAAAATTGCCGTATTTTTCCCGTTTTATTCTCGAGATTTTTTTCTTCGCCGTATTATACCCATTTTTTTCCTCGCCGTATTATACCCGTTGCCGTCTTTTGTGACAATGGTTCAAGGTAGCAGTGTGGCATGATGATCTGGCTGTTGCTCTGGGTAGCACTTCAGTGTTCATACAGCTGCAGTAGAACACAAAGAACTGCAATGCCACGTCGAACTAAGGCATGGAATGGCATGAGGCAACAAAATGGCTCAAAGCATGTAATCAATAACATGGAGGTGAGGCTATTTGTCACACCCCGACCTTTTGACACTCAACTAAATGTTTTTTTTTTTTTTTTTTAAACATCAAACATCGAGGTGTGACTTCACAACGGTTCAAAAGACATGAGCCAATGCCATTCAAAACAATGGGGCGAACTTTCATTTAAGTAATCATTTCAATGCATACAAAATCACATTTATGCGTAACAGAAATGCAACAAGCTGTACAATTGATGCCTAACAACACAAGACATCAATAAGACCCAACTAAGACGCGCCGACACTATACAACATAGCCCAAAACCTCCCCAGTAGGACGTGAGTGTAGCCATCCGCTCAGCCTGCTGCCCTGGGTCTGCCAAAACCTGAAAAAGGAAAAACAATTGAAGGCTTAGCCTTCGCAGCATGGCAACAAGCCAAGAAAATGTCAAACTTTCTCAAGAAGGGCTCAAATAAAAGAATAAGTATCAAATAATCTAT
>JAANDH010001303.1:33648-50490 GCA_011799765.1 Nymphaea thermarum | reverse complement strand
TAGTCTATCAAAACAGTTCATGTTATATATCAAAGCATACATACACTCATTCACAAAACAATCAATCAATTCATATCACAATCCTAGGATCCCGTGATCCTAGGAGCACACAATCACACATTTGTCCAGGCATGGATTTGCCTGGCATGTCGCCATACCTGTGGCGCGCTCACAATTATTCCAAAAAGCCTCAAGCTTCAAATCCTTTAGCTCAAGGTCGTCGAGACGTGCCCGGTGCACCTGTAAACAAAAACAAGAATAAGATTTCCACTAGATACCCAATGCATACAATTACAAAAATACAAAACAAAATCCTTGAGGCACGTGTCATCGCCTCAAGAGGGTGTCGACGGGTAGTGTCGACCTACAAGCTCTCCCAAACACAAGAACGTGTGCTACGCGCTCACAAAGACAGTCATAAATCTTCCCCTCAACCATACAAGAGCTACCATGCTTCCCCATTACTTGAAAATCATCTCTTCATGCTAAAATAATCCTCATAGGCACATATCCTCGCTTCCCAACATACTTCTACGCTTTCCCCCAAAACAAGATCACTAACATGCTTCCCAAAAACATCAATTCTAAGCTCTAACGTGCTCAAATCATAATTATACATGCTCTAGAGGGGAGTATACAATAATAAGAGTTCAAATACGCCTTGCTCACCCCAATTCAAGAGCCTAGGCTGCTGAAATCCTTCGGCAGCCACTCCAAGCGATCAAACGATCTTCCAACCACCAAGAATCAACTGTCGTCAACCTTCCCAAGCCTCCTATTCTCTGTTATGAGGGGAAAGGCAAGTCCCCAAGCTGGAACCCTAACAAACCAAACTGAAATCAGTGAGGAAAATGCTCGATTGGGGAAAAAGGGAAAGCAATTAGGCAAAAACGGGAAAAAGGGCTCGCCTAGAGCACGTGAGGCAAGGAAAAACAGAGAGAGAGATAAAAACGGAGGGTTCGGACAGAAAAAGGGCAGTGAGGGGAGAGGATGGGAGAGAAGAGAGTCGGTGGGAGAGTGAGGAGAGGAATCGTGCGGGAGGGAGCTAGCGGGACGGGGAAAGAGAGTGGCGAGAGAGGAGAAGGGGACGTGCGGCAGAGAGGGCATGAGCAAAAGAGAGGCAGAGAAGGGTAAAACGCACGAAAGAGGGGGAAGAGGGTTTACCCCAGCGCCGCCGTCCCAGCCGCCGTCGTCGCTGCCCGCCGCCGCCGCCGCCTGCACCACCACCGTCTTCTTCTTCTCTGCACAGACCCGAGAGCACCAAGGATGAACCAGAGATAAGAGGGGAAAGGCGAGGGAGAAGAGCCCTCGCGTCGGGCTCTTTCACACCACGGGTTCGGGTCCGGGTCTGGACCCGATCCGCCTCACCCTCAAAAAGCCGAGCGTAACACTATTGTCTGAAATTCGTTTCAGTCACACATCGGAAGTCAAAGAAGTATAAATTGACAGCGTCATGTTGGATCAAGGCATTTCAAAAGGTTGTCTTCAAGGGACATCGACAGCATTAACTGTGATACTGTCATCTGAGTTATTCAATGGTTGTGGAGTATTTGACCTGGGTTTCCTCAATCTATTGTTAGATCATGCTCGAGAGTGGTTGTTGTAAGCCAAAAGAGGGTGTTTTTCTTCTCCGGCCGTTGGAATTTGTTATTCTTCTTGCGCAACTGAATGAACCAAGATTATTTGCAAACATGGTGATGGAAAATGTTAACATTTTATTATTCTGGGAACATGGGGTCTTGAGCCCCTTTTGCTGTTTTAGAGAGGGGCAAAATATGGATGCAAACGACGGCGGTGGCTTTTCATCCAGGCCGCTTGTTTCATCCAGATTGGATGGTAGGTTAGATTAGATCCCATTTTTGTCTGGGATTTATTTGTTCCGTAAATATGTCTCTCTCTTTCTCTCTCTCTCTCTCTCTCTATATATATATATATATATATATATATATATATATATATGCGTGCTTGTTAGTGTGTTTGCCTGGTTGTTTTTTGGCTAACCTATTACCTTCAATCATGCAAAATGATGTGTACTTGCATTTTCCGTTGTTTAATTTTTCAAGTTGTTGGATAATGGATATACTTTCTACCACCATCACATTTAGATAATGTAAATAGTGCTTGTTGGATTGAATATATCAATATTTCTTGTTCTTAACAAGATTATTTTATGTGTTAGGTTTTTAGGGTGTTACTGACTTTGCTTAAACAATGAAAGTGTTAATCTCAAGAACTGTTCAGTTGTTAAGTTCTGTCCATATAAAATGTGAAGTTTGTGGCAGCATCAGTTCATGTAGACTTCTTCTCTTGCAGAAAACTGGTATCCTTTTGAAGCCTCCAGCAAAATGATGATGTGATGTTTTATTCTTGTGAAGATTCTTTCTTGATTAACATGCTATTCAGCAATTTCGACTGACCATATTAAATTCCTTTTAGTATTTTCAACATCATGCATCCTTGTACTCTTGAGCTTTTACTGCTGGAAATTTTAGCCATATTTTGTTTTTGTTGTTCCTTTAGGTGCCTCGTGCGGGATGAAGTTCTTAAACTCATCATCACATGTTATAGAGCCTTTAGAGAGTAAGAAATTTATGAGATTCTCACTGCATTACACTGAAAGAGAGGATGCACCTAGTGGATTAGAAAATTGGGAGCCGAGATTTGCTGGGCATCAAAGTCTTGAAGAGCGAGAACAGTCATTTAATGCATCTGACCAAAGAATAAATTGTGGATTTGTTAAGGGACCGAGTGGGTTCCCAAGTACTGGGTTTGACCTTGCAGAGGATGATATGAAGTTCATGAGTAGTTGCCACATAGCTGTATCATCGTGCATATTTGGGAACTCTGATCGCTTGCGAGTACCTAATAATAAAATGGTAAACTATGTACCTGATCTTTTACATATCCAAGGCATTTGCTTTTCTGGCATTTCTCATAGCTATTTGATATCATGGTATATTTTTACAATAAGTTTTACTATTCCATTGTTTTTTGCGTCAATGTAAATTCAAACTCCTTGTAGGATGTCTGTGAAATGAATGGCAACTGAGGCACCACCTATATCTTCCATTTCCTGTAAGCAAAGGGTATATTCATGTAAATTTGGATTTGTATTCATAAATTTAAATAATGACTACAGTTAATTTAGGATATACAATTTTCTTGTACGAGTTAGAGTTGAAAACCATGGTTCACTTACATATTTCCAGGTAATGTTAATGGACTGTGTATTTGTTGGCACTATTTCTATGCTGGTTCAATTCCAGCTTGGTAAAAAATTCAGTGATCCCTGAGGATGACGTAGAACAATCTGTATTCCTGACATATATGGTGACATGGAGGAATAAAGCATCAATTGACTCTTATTGTTCCTCCATTTTTTGTTGGATCCATGAATCCTTTAAGTCAATCCCAAAAATAATTGGAAACAAGAAGAGCCCTTTTCCATTGAAAGATGGATTCTCTGTTTAGACGGATCATGTGCTCACTCTATCTATACATTCAGTGGCTAATAGCTTCAGTAAACCGATACAGTTATGAACAAAGGAATATCAAGGGTTTGAATCCCTCTGTTACCTTTTTTCCCATTAAATATATTGGTTTAGTTATTGCAGTAGGAGCAATATTGTGACTTGAATGGCATGATCAGGTGTGGTTTTCTGTCCCGGTCCCTTCCTACCCCAAACACATAAACAAGGTAGACAAGTCTTTAGCAAGAGAAAAGATTATCTGAACTGTTACATGAAAAAAGCTCTAAAAATATTTAGCAGTTATAATGATAATATCTCTAGCATGATGATGGAATGATAATTGTAATGTCTTGAAAGTATCACTCTTTTGCCTTTGTGATCAGTATTCTTCCTCATATTGATGTTATTGTATTTTCATATTTTACAGTATCGCCTAAATTTGTGATGATGCTGATCATACCAGTGACTGTAGGAAAGCCATTTTTAGTATGTAACTTTAGGAGAGTTCCTCCTGAACTTCAAATGATAACATCTCATTATTTCTGCTTGTCATACCTTCATTCCAGTAATACCATTTCTTGATTCATCTGCTTACACATTTTTGTTTAATTCTAACCACCAAGCTTATCAGGCCATGGGCCACTGTGGCCAGCATTTGGAATCTTGGATCTTTAGGTGTTGTCAGGCCAGTCTTTTTCAGCCAGAGGAAGGGTTTATTGGACTTAATTGGTCCTTTTACCTGCTAATGATTGTTTAGCCGTCTAGAGGTAGCATAATTTGCATTTAGGTTTGCCCTTCCCTTGGACGTTTATATTCATGTAAGCTGCAGTCTTCGAACTACTGATGGGGCAAGAGGCTACCTATGAAAGTCTCACAGCAGAAACTGACTGACCCAGCTTGCCTCCTAACACAAACTTTGATAATTATATAGCATTTACTTGTGATATATATATATATATATATATATATATATATATATATATATATATATATATATATATATATATATATATATATATATATATATATAGAGGAACATCTATTTACTATTTGCTACCACTTCCAACACCCCTGACTGAGGTTATGGTTTATGAGTTCAACTCCTGATGTTTACATGCTATAAATAATTGTACTGGTATAAAGGTCATTCTTATATAGCTTTCATCATTCTGGTTTCTGGTGTCACTTACATGTACATAATTCTATCATGTATCTTTTCTTTCTTATTTGTGACTTGGTTTTATTTTTGCATCTCTCTGTACATTATCTGTATCTTTTTCTAGTTTACCTGTTTTGAAGTTCCTCCATACCCAATTTTATTGTCTGTATCTCTTTTTTGTCTACGTTCTTATTGTTAGGCACTTAACAAAGTCCAATGATAGATTTCTATTCATTGAAAAGTTTTATTTTGAATGTATTTTCTTTATGACCATAACAGGCGAAATTTATTTACTATTTTTGACATAGGTTTCTCGTTTGTCAAGAAAAAGTGTTTGCTTTGTGATGTTTGTGGATGAGAATACATTGGAAACCATGTCCCTAGAAGGCCAAAAACCCGATCAAATGGGTTTTGTTGGTTTATGGAAGATTGTGATGGTAAAAAATTTACCTTATTCAGACATGCGGCGAGTGGGAAAGGTTCCAAAATTTCTTGCTCATCGACTTTTCACAACCGCAAGGTATGGGAATTTTGCTGGCAGGACCAACAAAATTGTGATGTTAAAATAAGTATGATTCTTACTGTCTTCCACAAGTATAAATTTATTCCCCATTGTTGCAAAACTTACATCTTTGTCATGCTTGTTTGAAAGATACACTTTTAAGTTTTAAGTGTTTGCACTCAAGTAATTGTGGTGGTCAAATATTTACCTTAGTAAGACACACAGCAACAAAATTTCTTACCATATAAGATGTGATGGTAACATAAAGATGACCCTTATTGTCTTTGTCAGGTATAGGTGTGTTCCCATTGTGGCAAAACTTATTTGCTGGTTATGCTTGTTTGAACGATGCACTTTTAAGTGCATGTACTGTTATTGAGAAGTTTTTTATAAGTAATTCATTAGAATATAGTTCTGTATTGGTCTTACTGAATTTCTTTCATCTAATATTTATGATGTGATATTTTCCTTGCGTCACATTTGCAATACTTCCTTCTTGATCAGTTCATGCTCAAAGGAATATCAAAAGACTCGTAATCTGCAGGTTGAGATGCAATATATGATCCTGTCCTAGAAAATGGATCTGTCAATAAGGCGATGTCGATAATCCTAGCTTGTGGACACTTCTGCTCTGGACTTTTTAAGATTTGCTCTTGTTGTGTTGCTCCGTTAGGATTAACCAGGGAGAGAAAACACCCTATAAAATAAGTACTCATAGGACAATGTATTTATCTGGTTTACTTATTTATTCATGTGAGACATGACTTCCAGCAGCATAATTAGCAATCCTGTTGTCAGAAATGAGTTACAATAACTCACTGAGACAGTCGTACCCAAAAGAAATTGTTTAGTGTTATTTGTCTGTTGCGGCTTTCTCCTAGATGGGAGCACTTGATGTTAGCCACCTCCCTAGATGAAAAGGGCCTTTTTCATTTCTTGCATTTCTGCAGAATGGGAGTTGCTTGGAAAAACAAAATAGACAGATAATGAGTGTTGGTGGCGTCATTTCTCCAGTCATATCTCAATTTTGCATCATCTCTTTGTTTAGAATTTGACTAAGTTGGGCATTAGGAAGGACTGACAAAGATCCTTGCTGAGAAAATGTATTACGATGTGTTGCTAAGCTACATACTAATGAAGATTTAGTGACATGCTAAAAATGGTTCACAACAAACTCTGCATCTGAAGTCTTTGACTCTGTAATACTTGAAGAAACATGCGTTAATTGGTGATATGAGATTGGATTTTCTAATAAAGCACCATATAGATGTTACTTTTCTTCGCTTATTTAACATTTGATATAATGGATATTAGAACTATATCAATATCAAATTGTTTTTGCAAAATGAACATCCAGAAGGAGATTTTTGTTAAGTTCTAAATTTCCAATTTAAACGTCAAACAAGTCCTCAGCCACTATTTCAAGTTTTTTCTAACGACTGTCATGTTTTCCAATACCACTAAGTTATTGTGGTTAATGATCATATGATCAGTGTAAAGGGGACATGGACGATGATTTTACACAGTAAAATTGGCATAGCAAGTGTTGTATTTGACATGGTTTTCAGATAGTGTAAGTTAAAGCTCAAAGAGCCATATAAAGCTGTAGAAATGCGAGAAAAGAGAAAAAGAAGAATGAGATGCACGATGTAACGTGGAAAACCCTCAACTTGAGGGAGAAAAAACCACGAATGAGGAGGAGTCGGTGCCCACTAGCATCCAGACTCTCTCTCTCCTGATAACTTTCATTTTCTAGAAATTAGGGTTACACAAATATAAGTATGCCCTAACAAGGCCATACTGGATCGGGTCCAGACCCGGACCCAAACACAAAGATTCGTCAACACTCCCCCTCAAGCTGGGCATACATATCAAACATGCCCAGCTTGGATACATTTCTCTCAAATGAAGCTGAAGTAAGAACTTTTGTCAACACATCTGCAGTTTGGTCCTCCGACTTCATGTAGGGTAAGATCAACTCTCACGAATGAAGTGGTGATCGATCAATTTCAACATGCTTCGTTCTGTCATGTAGAACAGGATTGTTGGCTAAGTTGATGGCAGACTTGTTATCACAATACATCTTCATGGGTCCTTCAGTCTCTATTCCAATGTCAGTCAGTAATATCTTCAACCACAGTAACTCTGACACTCCCATAGCAACTGCCTTATATTCTGCCTCTGCGTTAGATCTAGAGCAAACCTCCTGTCTCTTGCTTCTCCATATAACGAGGTTTCCTCCCAAGTAAACACAGTACCCTGTAGTAGATCGTCTGGTATCAACACAACCTGCCCAATCTGCATCAGAATACCCCTCGATCTCCACAGTCTCTTGTTTCACATACAGAAGTCCTTTGCCAGGATTTTTCTTCAGATAGCATAGTACTCTGTCCACAGCCTTCAGGTGAGCATCAGTTGGTGCATGCATGAATTGACTCAGAACATTCACTGCAAAAGTAATATCTGGTCTCGTGAGGGTAAGATAGATCAACTTCCCAACCAGACGCTGATATCTTCCATTGTCTGCTTCACAGAGTGGCTCCCCATCTCTAAGACTCAACTTGTGCCCTGTGTCAGACGGAGTAGGAGCAGGTCTACATCCCAGTTTACCGGTCTCCTTCAGCAAATCAAGTGTGTACTTCCTTTGATTTAGTATAAGGCCAGTGCTAGATCTAGCAATCTCCATACCCAAAAAATACGTCAGCTTATCAAGATCTTTGAGATCAAACTCAGTAGCCAGTAACCCTTTTAGCTTGATAATCTCCTCCTCATCATCTCCTGTGACAATCATGTCATCCACATAGACCAGCAAGAGAGTGACCCTGCCTCCCTTCTTCTTCACAAAAAGAGTGTGATCTCCATTCCCTTGCTTGTACCCATGATGTAGCATTACTTGTCTCAATCGTTCGAACCATGCTCTAGGCGATTGCTTAAGGCCATATAAAGCCTTTTTCAGTTTACAACATTTCTCTGACTCTTCATATCCTGGAGGCATATGCATGTAAACTTCTTCTTCTAGGTCACCATTAAGGAATGCATTCTTGACATCTAGTTGATACATCTTCCACTCCTTTATCACAGCAAGGGACATAATTACTCTTACTGTCTTCATTTTTGCTACAGGAGCAAAGGTTTCCAAGTAATCAATCCCATATTTTTGACTGAATCCCTTGGCCACAAGACGAGCTTTATATCTCTCAACACTTCCATCTGGTTTGTACTTGATAGTATACACCCATTTTGATCCAACTAAGTGCATAGCCTCTGGAATCTTCACCACTTCCCAAGTCATATTTCTCTTCAAGGCATCCATTTCTTCGTCCATGGCAACAGCCCACTTGGAGTCACTTTGAGCTTCAGCAACAGTTCTGGGAATCACAGCCAAAGAAAGAGAAGAGACAAAACACTTGTAATCCTTTCCAAGTCTAGAATAAGATACAAAATTACCAATGGGGTGTTGAGTACATGACATGACACCCTTTCTCAGGGCAATGGGAAGGTCTTCATCCGTCTTTTCATCCTCACCAAGAAACTCCACAGTAGGACTTGGTTCATCCAGGGAAGGAGTGGCATTGGGATTGGAAGTAGTTACCTCTGCCTGAGTACCTCGTCTAGAGTAGACCTGTCCAAACAATCGAGGGGCTCCTTCTTTCTCAATGCTAGTGTTACACCCTTCCTTATTCTCAGGCACATCAACAACTGTAGGTGATGCAGCTTTCCTGTAGTCCAAAAAATCTGTAAATTGGAGTGCCTGTGTCTGAGAATACTCTTCCTTGCCCACAGACTGCACCCCCTGAAGAGGATTCTTAGCAAAGTAAGAGGCATGCTCCAAGAAGGTAACATCCCTTGTAACATAGACTCGGCCAGTAAGGGGATCGACACATTTGTATCCTTTTTGAGTAGAGGAGTAGCCAACAAAAACACCTTTAATAGACCTGAGATCAAGTTTCTTGACAGTTGGACTGTGATCATGTATAAAGCATACACACCCAAAAACACGAGGAGGGAGGAGGAATGGTGGACGACTACCAGGAAGTAGCGAGTGGGGAGTCCTACCATTCAGAACACGACTAGGCATGCGGTTAATGAGATATGCACTAGTAAGAACGACATCACCCCAATAATGTTTGGGAAGATTTCTCTGAAACAAAAGTGCCCTAGTGACATTCAAAAGCTGACGATTTTTCCTTTCAGCCACCCCATTTTGAGGAGGGGTATAGCTGCAAGAAGTTTCATGAACAATCCCCCTTTGTCTAAGAAATTTTTCAACCGACTGACACATGTATTCACGGGCATTATCGGACCGAAAAGTTTTAATATTTGCACCATATTGGGTTTGCACAAGCAGAATAAAAGTTTCAATAATATGAGGGACCTCACTGCGATCTTTTAACAAGTACACAAAAGTAGCACGAGAGAAATCATCGATGAAGGTAATGAAATATTGAAAACCTTGACGGGTATGAATTCCCGAAGGCCCCCACACATCAGAATGAATCAATGAAAATACTTCATTAACACAACTAGTAGAAAGAGGGTACGAAGCCTTCACATGTTTGGCAAGTTGACACACGTCACAAGAAATGGAAGACAAATCCAAGGAGGAACACAAGTCTGGAAACAACTCTTGCAAAATCCTAAAAGGCAAATGCCCAAAACGTTCATGCCAGTACATAAAAGACTGAAGACAATCTTCTCTTCTCTTATCTGTCTTGCGGATCGCTGTCATCAAGGCAGTAGCCACCCGTAAGGGAAGACGATATAAGCCATCAGAAGCCAAACCAATCCCAATCCTCTTCCCTGTCACCAAGTCCTGCAAAACACAGCGATCGGCAGAGAAAATGAGTTCACAATTCAATTCTTTAGTGAGTCTACTGACAGACAAGAGATTCAAAGGAAACTGAGGAACATGTAAAGCGCCCTGCACATGCAATTTGTCCAACAAGGACAGAGTTCTTTCGCCTGCCACACAGGTAGAGGAACCGTCTGCGAGAGAAACACGTTCCCTTTCCGATGACAACTTATACTCATGAAATAATTTTGGATTACCTGTCATGTGATGAGTAGCACCACTATCGACAATCCATTCCCCCACAGAAGAGTTACCTTTATCGCCAATAACCGCAAGAGCTTGATTAGCCTTAGTTTCTTCTGATGACTCGATATGATTGATATCAAGTTTGCCCAAGTATGCCCTTAGCTCACGAAGCTGATCAGCCGAAATAGAAAGCTTTTCACCATTGGGTTTGGGCACCTCAGTCATAGGCATCTTCCCACTAGAAGGCCGTCCTCTGGTACCCTTTTTGTCTGGATGGAGATCCCAACAATAGTCCACGGTATGACCCGTCTTCTTGCAGTGTGTGCATCGACGAAGGGATCTAGTCAAGTTTCCAGATCCACGACTCACAAGAGCTGACTGCTCATAAGAGGGCACAAGGTCCCTCTTGCCTGCATTTGTCACAAGCCTTCTCTGTTCTTCTGCTTCAACACACGAGTATACATCTTCAATGCTATACACCTCTCCAGAATTCAGAATCTGACTTCTAACACCTTCAAACTCATCGTTTAATCCAGCCAAAAAAAGAAACACCCTGTTTTTCCATTCTTGGGCAACATGAAGTGCCTGATCTTGCGGACAGTGCCACGGGAGATCAGAATGATAATCAAGTTCTTCCCACTTGGCTGTCAAAGCCCCATAGTATTCTGCAACAGAAGAGCTCCCTTGACGAAGGTTATAAACAGTCTTCATTACTTGATACGTGCGAATGTCCGTTTTCTTCTGGCCATACATTTGCTCTAGGACCACCCACATGTGCGTGCAGTCTTCATCCGAAGGATCAGGGGCTGAATGTCGGGGCTAACAGAGTTGACAATCCAAGTTTTCACTTGATTATCCTCAAGGAACCAAGTGCGCCACACACCACTGGTTCTTGCTGGTTCAGGATTGCTCCCATCGATATAGGTCATGCGATCGCGAGCAGCAATCCCCATAGTCATAGCCGGCGACCACGAGAAATAGTTCTCCTTTGTAAGACGAAGATTAATAACCTGCATGGGTACATTCTCAGTTCTAGCAGCCCCAATTTCAGTTTGATTGACAGTCGACGAGGAGGAAGCTGCCATAATGATCAACCGGCACGACAACAAGAGCAAGACAGGAACCAGGGACCAGCAACGGAACAACAGGCAGGGCCAGGCAGACTGAGAAGGCAGCGGGCACAGACCAGCCACCGTGACTGCAGCAGAGCAGACAAGCAGAGGCCGATGCTTCCAGAGACAGTGGAAGTCAGATCGCTGGAGTCTGACGGAGGCAGAGGAAACCGACAGGCAGATCGAGCGCTGCTGGAAAAGCAGAGCAGAGACAGACGCCGGGAGACTGGCGCCGGAAAGGAACCAAGGCAGCAAGGGTCGCCGGAGCCGGACGGAGCCAGAAGGAGGAGCAGGCGGCGGGCGGATGCACAGGCGGAGCCAGACGGAGGCTCAGGCGTCGGCAGAGGCGAGGGCGTCGGGTGAGGCTGCAGCACGATCGTCGGGCGTGAACAGTGAGCAGTGATGCTGTGAACAGTGGCGTCGGGTGAGGCTGCAGCACGATCGTCGGGCGTGAACAGTGATGAACAGTAACGCCGGAACTTCACGGCTCTGATACCATGTAGAAATGCGAGAAAAGAGAAAAAGAAGAATGAGATGCACGATGTAACATGGAAAACCCTCAACTTGAGGGAGAAAAAACCACGAATGAGGAGGAGTCGGTGCCCACTAGCATCCAGACTCTCTCTCTCCTGATAACTTTCATTTTCTAGAAATTAGGGTTACACAAATATAAGTATGCCCTAACAAGGCCATACTGGATCGGGTCCAGACCCGGACCCAAACACAAAGATCCGTCAACAAAAGCTTTTCATAGAAATAAAACAAACCTCTGAGGAATGTCTAGATTTTAGTGGAACATCCACAATCATTTGTGGCAAGCCATCATTCAAAAACTTGTTCTTTAAACCTATTTGATGCAGTGATAAGAACTGAACCATATTTACATGGTTGAGAGCGAAATTTTTCTAAATCTTTTCCATGCAATAGTCAGTATAATTTTCTGAACCAGTTGCATAAACAGGCAGAGTCACTTCCTGTTGGTATTCAGCGATGTGTTTCCTAGAACCGAAAATCGGGCAAAACTCTTCTAGAAAAGAATAGTAATTAAGACCCTGTTGACAAAGTTACATGACGATGATATTGATCAATATCTAATGTTCTTGTTTGGTGAAAGCTCTATCTGCTTCTGTTGCTGCTTCTTTAATTTAATATCACTTCCTTGCAGAAAGCAATGTTACCATGCATAACTTGTCGACAGAAGCCCTTTAGCACCTATGTCCTGCTTACTGTCTTTATGTCTGTATCAGTTATCCTAAATGTTTTCTGTTGGCATACCGTTCCTAACGTTCAACTGACAGTTTATTGATGAGATAAATGCATGTAAGTAACAAACAGAAGGTAGGACTGAAATTGTTGGAAGAATGTTGCATTTTCATACTGTCACTTCCTTTAACATAAGCATGAAAATCTATAAAACCAGTAGTAGTTCAAATTTGTGAGTCATCTGTAACCTAAGTCACACTGGAACAAGTTTGGGTATGAGTGCCGCAATTGCGGGTACGGACACAACAATCTTTTAGAAAACATGGGTACAAGTGTACAGGAGGGTCTGTATATATATCTATATATTTAAAAGCAAAACTTTGAGAAATTTACTAATATGTTGTAGTAATTTGTATGTTTTAAATATTTGAGTTTGTTTCCATGATATGAATAAATTTAATGGGCTTAATAGAAATTTAGATAAGTTAAAAAGAAGGAGAAAGAAAGGGGTGCTGCAGTCCCTCAACTTTTTTTCTCTCTCGCACATACGCACCCAACATGAGGTATGCCTTATCTTTCTCTAAACCCCTCCTCTCTGCTCTATCTTTCTCTCTCTACAACTTCCCTCCAAGTGCGCTCTCTCCCTCTCTCTTTCTTCCCCTAACAGCCCTCCATCCAAGTTTTTTTTCCCTTTTTTTTCTAAATTTGACAAAAAAGGAGGCATGTTGGGCATGTATCCCTGTACCTGCATTGCCATGTTGGCATACCGACTTGGGTCCGGGAACATTTTTCTGGTGCCCATGTGACTTGGTCTATAATTGCTGCATGATATACATATGAAAAACTATTTTTAGTTGTAACAAGAACTGCACTTGCTAATTCATATCAACGATATGAAAGGGCAAGCAGCGGTATAGCTACTAGAATTAGAAGATATTCCAGTAGAATTACTATAAAAGCATTTAAAGTAGAATAAACTGGAATTTGAAGCCACCTAAGCATAGTCCTCACAAGTAAACACTTAATATTAATATCAGAATTGGTATTTATATATGTGTGTGTCGAAATGAAGATTTATTTACGTTTGATCAAGGAAAAAAGAAGAATTGGCTACCAGGAATTTATGGTCTTTGTGCCACGACATAGTTTTGTATAGATCCATACACTAGTTATTGTCTATGAGAAAAGGCTCCTGAGAGGACTAGTTGGGGCCCAATTAGGACTACAAAAATGTTCAAGATTAATTTTAAAAACTAAAGGTTGAATTTTAGAATGGATAATATTTGGAAAGTATCACACAAATAAAAACACTTGAAAACCACCTGTTATAAGATTTTTTGGATAAAGAAAACAAAAATAGAAAAAGAAGTTGGATACTTGCAACTTACGGCACATAAAAATAGAAGCAGCTACACGAGCAGACTGGCAATAATAGAAATCAATCACTCAGATTAGTTGTTTCTTCAGCTCTTATGCTTTGGGTTTGTCATTTAGATGTCATTTGAACTATGGTATCAAGCCTAAGAATTCGTTCTGACCTAGGTGGGTTGGATGGTGATTCTTCTTGAAGTGACCGTGCATATTTCCTCTTTGAATCTGCACTATTTGTAGCTGCGTTGTTCTTTTGGAACGATGTCTTGGTTTAGGTCAGCTTTAGAAGAAGTATGTTGCTACTGTCAATCTGTTTAAGGGTTTAATCTTGCTTTTGAGGGGTTGCTCATGGAGTAGTGAAGGCTGTTGTTGTGAAAGCCATCATGGTGCTGTTAGAAGATAGCTCTGTGAAGGCTATCTTGTTGTGAAAGCAGTATGCTTACAGCCTCAGTTTGTTGATGTAGTAGTTGTTTGTTGGGCCTATACGCAGTCTATATGAGTGTTATGACTGTGATATCTTGGTACTGGGAAGGCTGGAAGATACGTCTGCGGTTGGAAAGCTGTATGTTTGCAACTTGCTACTTGTTAATGTTATAGCTGCCTGGTTTGGCTTGCATTCTGTCTATATCAATCCTTGGCAAGTCTCAGTTTTATTTGCTGAACTGAACAAAGTATATTTTGTATTGCTTGCTCGGTCATGTAAGTATGAACAAGAAAAGGCTTGTGCAAGTGCCAACCATAAAATTTGATGGGTCAAATTTTGCATATGGGATGAGTACACGACGTTTGTCTTAAAGGGACTTTGATGTTGGGAGTATGTTGATGAGACTAAGAAACAATCCAAAGGAGATGATGAAGATTTTATGACTACCTTTGGAGAATGGGATAAAAATAACTCGAAAGTGAAGTTTTGGTTGCTTGCAGCTAGGGAACTAAATATAGCTCTAAATATAGTTAAGTTTGAAAGTGCTCAAGATATTTGGGAGTATAGATTGATGTATGTTCAGTTAAATTGGCAAGACAATACCAATTAGCACAAGATTTGAGAGGTTCAAGACAAGAAAATGAATCTATGTAAGTCTTCTTTGTAAAATTTAAACACATATCAAATGATCTTGCTATGATGATCCCCATTGTGAGATCTGCAAAGCGTAGGGCATGTTTGGAATGTAGAAAGATGGAAACGAATGCAAGGGACCAACAATATGTCATGGACTTATGCATTACCTTAAGATTTGGATTTGAAAGTATAAGTTGAAATGACACCCTATGAGTTGTTTGGGCATAAACCAAATTACAAAATGATTAAATTGTTTGGATGTACTTCTTTTTATGCTTATACAAATCAATTAAGAGATAAATTCTCACATAGAGCTGCAAAATGTTGTTATTTGGGCATTTCAGAAGACAAGAAATTACAATATGTCATGGACATTTTGATGACCTTAAGATTTGAACTTGAAAGTATACAAAAGGAAATGATTCCCTATGAAAAGTTGTATAGACAGAAACCAAATTACAAAATGATGTAAGTGTTTGGATGTACTTTTATGCTTATACAAAACAATTGAGAGATAAATTCTCACCTAGAGCGGCAAAAGATTGTTATTTGAACTTGAAAGTATACAAAAGGAAATGATTCCCTATGAAAAGTTGTATAGACAGAAACCAAATTACAAAATGATGTAAGTGTTTGGATGTACTTTTATGCTTATACAAAACAATTGAGAGATAAATTCTCACCTAGAGCGGCAAAATATTGTTATTTGGGCATTTTAGAAAACAAGAAAGGATACATATTGATATTATGATCCAATTGGAAAGACAATGTAGGTTTTAAGATATAATTTTTCACAAGCATGAACCATATTCTATTCAGGTAGAGGAAAAGGCAAGGGACAGTGATGCATATCAATCTTTCTGAATGACATATCCCTCAGAGAAAAATAGTAAAGTAATGGAAAGGCAGCTTGAAAATGGAGAAGGAAATAACATTGGCGACATTAGGAAGGAAAACAATATTAGTCAAATGTATCAAAGAAGGGAAAAAGGGATCATTCATGTACCATTTCTTGAACAACCTGAGTCATTAGAAGAAAAATTAGAAGTGGCCAATTCTGATATGATTTCTTCTGCAGATCCTGAATGTACAATTCAGGAAGAAAATTCGTCTCCATCTTCTACCATAACTCATTTTCCCACTTGATGCGTATTAGTCCAAGAGTCTTAATTCCTGATTCTCATTTTGTATTTTCTGACTCATATTCTTCTAAACGTTGTGCTTATCTTACCTCAATTCATTCTTATGATGAGCCCAAAACCTATAAGCAAGATGCATTTGAGGAGGAATGACCTCTTGCTATGAGTGAGGAATTGAATGCTTTAGAAAGGATGAAGGCGTAGGACTTGGTAAAACTTCCTCCATAGAAGAATGTTGTGCGCTGTAAGTGGGTGTTCAAAATCAAGACAAAATCAGGTGGATCAATAGAATTTTACAAGGCCAGATTGGTTGCAAAAAGATACAACCAGCAATTTGGAATAGATTACAAAGAGACTTTTGTATTAGTTCATATGACCACTATCAGAACTCTCTTTGCAATTGCCTCTGCAAAGCATTGGAATTTCTAGTAACTTGATATAAAGAATGCCTTCCTGAATGGAGATATAAAGGAAGAAGAAGATGTCTATTTCTAACTCCCACTAGATGTTTCTAATCCAGAAGGCAAGGTATGGAAATTAAAGAGAGCTTTTTATGGGCTGAAGCAAACACCAAGAGCATGGTTTGAAAAGTGTTAGACGATATGTGTTATCGGGATCCGGGTCCATTTCTGGACCCGGTCCCATGGGGCGCGGGTACCGAGAGTGGCTCGGTACCCTAGGCGGCAGTCCTTCTCTCCCCTATATATTATCACTTAAGTGTACTTGTTGAGATTAAGTGAAATTGATTTTCTCTCTCCTAGGGTTGCGGTTTGCCCCTAGGTTAGAGC
>JAANDH010001303.1:0-33548 GCA_011799765.1 Nymphaea thermarum | reverse complement strand
AAAAGTTTAGCACAATAGTTAAGGAAATTGAATTTTAGTCAAAGTTTTCATCATTGTTCGTATTCACTATAGAGAAAGGAAAATGCTTAATGCTAATGTATGTTGATGATATGATTATGATTGAATATGTTCTTAATGTTGTTTAAGAAACAAAAGAAAACTGTCACAAATTTTTGAAATGAAGGACCTTGAATTTTTGAAGTATTTATTGGACCAAAAAGTAGCTTATTCTAAAAGAGGTGTGTTTCTTTCTCAACACAAATATGCAGCTAAACTTGTGGCTAAAGTTAGATTATCTGATAATAAAAAGGTAAAAACTCCTATGGTAACAAATGTCAAATTGAGACCTCTTGAAAGAAAAAATTTAGTAGATTCTATGGTATACAGGCAACTTGTTGGGAGCTTAATTTATCTCATCATTTCCAGATCTCATATAACTTATCCAGTTCATATGGCGAACCAATTTATGATGCTCCTAGATCAACACATATTGCTGCTGTGTTCATAAGTATTAGGTATGCAACAGATACAATGGATTATGGTGTGTTCTTTTCTTTATTCAATTTTGAAGAACTTGTTGCCTATGCGATGCTGACTTGGAGGATTCACCTGAATAGACTCTCTAGGACTGGAGTTTTTGTCTTTTTGGCAAGTCTCTGGTTTCTTAGAAGAGTAAGAAGCAACAAAGGTATCATTGTCTACAAATGAGGTTGAATATATAGGTATAACTCAAGCTACAACTGATAATCTGGAGAAAGTGTCTGCTAAAAGAGGATGCCAATCCACAACAAAACTAGATTGACTTGTGATTATAAAATCTAGAATTTCATGAAAAGACAACACATATTGAGATTGACTTTCATTTCACAAGGAAGACATATGAAGAACAATTGATATTCCTTGACCATGTAAGGATTGAAGACCAAGTTGGTGATATATTATAAAAGTTTATCACCTTCCAAATTCAGCATGTTTGTTGACAAACTTGAAATTATATCTCTTAAACATGCCAAGTTTGAGGGGAGTGTTAAGACTTAAGAGTATGTGGGTCTCTCAGTTGTTTTAAGTTGGTCAAAGGCCATGTGTGTCACTCTTGTTATGATATGCTTAAGGTCCTATTGTTATAACTTATATTAGTGAGGGGCTGGATAGTCACTTACTTATTTAGTCTTAAACTAGGGTTTCAATTATTTCTTTTGGAATCATTCTATCTATTTTTGAGGTGCTGCAGCTACACGAGCAGACTGGAAATAATGGAAATCAATCACTTAGGTGAGTTGTTTCTTTGGTTCTTAGGCTTTGGGTGTCACTTGAACATATATCAGTTACCCTGGGTTCAAGTAGCCTTTCTATTTCTTGTTGAACGAATGACATCTTCTTCTGGAAATCATAGCTATTCTTATTCTGATAAAAGGCTTAAATTAAGGGTCTCATAGAGTGAGCTAAGTTCATAACCTCAGGGTAATGAACACAATGGAGTTAAAAGTAGGAATCTTGAGGTCACAAGCTTATCAAGCTGCTGAATTTGTTAACTGTCTAACAGTCCATGCCATGGAAATATCTCTTTTGGCTGGTGTCTCACTGCGAGGAGCTGTTGAACCAACACTAGAGAATGAAATACGGATCAGGGTACTGATGTTACCATACTCTTTAACTTTTCCCTTTTTGGGGCTTATCCTCTTGCAGTAACGACACTTCATGTTGTCAAACCTGCTTGTGAAATTGGTGCATATAAAAAATGAAGGAACATAACTTCTATGCAGAAAAAGCACTCTAGCATGCTAAAATTCAAGTTGAAGTCCTTCTGAGTAACAGATTGTGTTTAGTGATGGTTCATCCCTCTGTACTGATTCTGTGCAAAATATGCAGGTACTCTATATGGCTAGACAGTAAGCTGCGCCTTCAAAGTGATCCACTCCTTATCCTGGAGTACTTTCTTTTTAGAAAAGGCCATGAGTATGCAATTTCTAATCACTATGATCGACACTGTGTTTGGGAGGAGGTTATGCAGAACAAGAGGCTTGACAAGTTCAATCACACCTTAATTGACCAACAATTTGATTTTTACCAGGCTGATGGGCTAAAAAGATTTAACGCATCTGATTCGGATAAGCTGCTACCCAGCTGTATGAATTTTCACCTTTTCATCTTTTCTTCTGTACAACAATCTTGTGAGCTTCTAGATGGGTGATAACTTTTTGGTTTGTCTTGTACAAGCAGATGTACCTGAAGGCTCTTTCATAGTGCGAGCACATACAGCAATGTCCAATTTGTTCTCGTGTCTTTGGTTCAATGAAGTTGATCGCTTTACTCCAAGAGACCAGCTAAGTTTTGCATACACGTATTTGAAGCTGAGAAAGATGAACCCAGAAAAACCTTTCTATCTCCACATGTTCAAGGTGGTGTTTTCTTGGTTCTGTGAAGTAGATTGTTATTTTTGCTTTCCTAAATGATTAAATTTCTCCTTTTTGCATCAAGCAATGGCGTGAGGATATTTTTAATGCTCATCCATGCAACGGCATGATTTAAAGCAATCTATAATGATAAATTTTGCTTATGAGTGATTTCTTGACAATGGTGCTTAATGCAGAAAGAAATGAACTAGAACTGGAGCTCTGTACTTATATTTGAGTTGGATTTTGTAGGACTGTGAAAGAAGATTAATTACAAAGCTATACCGTCACAGAAATGAGAACAAGCGAAACCTTCCCTCGCAAGCAATAGCATGACAATTTGGAGTTACCAAATGTGGTTCTCTCTCTCTCTCTCTGTGTGTGTGTGTGTGTATCAGCCTGTGGCACTCAATCTATGTAAATCTGAAACTTGGCAGCATCTGGTGACTGGGTTGTCTCCCATGCGGTATTGCAAAGACTTTCCTGCCGACCAACCTGCTGTGCTGCTTAGCCATAAAATCGTTCAGATGTCATTGGCAGTTAAAGTAACATGGTCCCGATGGTCGAAAGTCATTGAAAAGTTTCAGGTAGCGTTTGCAATTTATCGGCTATTATTGGAGGCTGGGGGCAGATGCTGCAATTTTTCCAGATCATGCTTATGTAATTTTAGTAAGTTGGTGCTTTTCTTTTCCCAGTTTTGGGATATATTCAATTTGTTTGTACCAATCCACATCGATTGTTTGGCTCACTTCATTCCAGAGCACGTTCTCTTTCAGAGACGTGAAGTCTTGTGGGCTTTGTATTTCGAGTGCTGTTACTGAAAGCCAGCCATTTCAATTTGCTTCTGCGAATTGGATACGGTAGCAAAAGCAGCGCCTCATGTAGATGTTTCACCAGCCTTATTGATCTTTAATGTAATTCTTTTTCATTCCCACGGACAGAATCTGTAATTTATGCTGTATTCTTGCCTAGAACAAGAAAACGGAAAGCAGACGGCCGTTGACTGTAGCTGGTGATTAACTCCTTGCCACAAAACCAATCTCACATTATGTATGTACACAGCTACATGGCTGTGTGTGCTCGGGTGTGTGCATGTTCGTGTGTGTGCATGCACATGAACGTGTATGTGTACAAGCTTGTACAAGCACATGATTTGACCTATTTAAACCCTACCTACGCAACATTCAGATCGAGAGTACTAGTTGGGCTGCTTGACCTTTTGGTGGGGAAAGATGCGTATGTACAACATGTGTTATTTTCAACTGTAAACATAAAAATTAAAGCAGATCTATGAATTGCATTTAAGTTGATAAATATATCCTTGTAGAGTTTGAAGACAAATTGAATGGATTTTGTAGTTCCCCATTTAGATCTGGATGAGATGTGATTACATTTTTTGTCAACCCTAATTCCATATATAGAAAAATTAAAGAATGAATATATATATATATATATATATATATAGAAAACTGAAATTTCTGTCCTTGGGAGCCGTTTGATTTTTGATCAGGTGGCCATGATCTGCCCAGCTTTCGTTTCCTTTTAATTATTTTTACACATGTTTGTCTCTCTCTCCCACTTCCCACTCCATCCTCTGCGGCCCTCTCTCCCATGCTGAATCCTTTGCCAGTTGCTAGTGTGCCCGTAGGGGGACGGCGACACTCGTTAAAAGGGCCGGTATGGGAGAGGATGACAGACGGATGGGGTGAGGAAAGGGGAAAAAGTTTTCTCCACCCAACCTGCCATTGTGCCACCAGCGCCCACCGCCAATGAGCCTGCCAGCGTCTGGAATGGTGCCAGCGGCAGGCCCTGGTGGTACAGTGGGAGGAGGGAGGGAGACAATCGGAGAGAGAAATGAGTAAAGAAAAAAAAATTTGAAGGGAAAAGGACTGTGCTCATCAAGAGAGAGAAATGAGTAAAAAGAATAAAGGCAAAAGGCCAGTGCCCTGATGGACTGTCCCCACGGACACACAATGAATAGTCAGCGTCCATTGGCTCTCTCTCTCTCTCTCTCTCTCTCTCTCTCTCTCTCTCTATATATATATATATATATATATATATATATATATATATATATATATATATATATATATATATATATATATATATATATATATATATATATATATACCTTTGTTAGAAAGAATGTTGAATAAGGCTAGAACCTTAAAAAAATGACTATAAGGATTGATCTGGTTCATGGAGCCTAAATATTATCAACGTGTTATCCAAGGAAATTAACAGTGTGATCTAGAGTGGCTTCACCGTGTAAAAAAGAGAGGAATTTGTGATGTCAACCACTTTTATTCCTCTCGTGAAGGACCATCAAGTACCTGCAATTTCTCACATCAATTTTTACAAGAGTTGTTCTTCGGATGTGGTCGTATTCACTTAGTACATGCTGTGTTAGTTGTACCAATCTTATGCATAGTGCACTTCTACACTCTCTAATTCGGACAAGAAAAGGGATATCATAAAACAGCCTATCCATTTTTGTGGCAAAATTTTCATGTTTGATAAAAAGGATTTTTTATGGCCTTCTCAATTTATTGGTGCTTCACATATTCCTGGTAGACGATGAACATTATTGTTTAAAACGGAAACCATTGAAGAACAGACCTAGATGATCTGCACTCTTGACAAGTATAAATTGTATAATTTGTCACGCTTAGGTATAATGTTATCAGAACTGAACTGAATCAGCTGATTTTAAGAGTGCATATTTCCTAGCAACAGGCCTAAGCCCCACAGATAATGTGAAAAGAGCTAATGGACTTATTGTTATTGGATTAAGTCCAATTACTTATTCAATTTATCTGCACCTTCCACCTGAAGCTCCTTAAGATCCATCCCTCTGATACCTCCTTCCCTTTGCTTACTTGATATCCTTTTTCTTGGGAAAGGATGCACTCTCCACTGTAGCTTCCATAGTTATATAATCTTAGCGTAGTTAATAAACCTACCAAAAACATTGCCCTCTTAAAAACATTGTCCTCTTCATGGATGCAAATTACTATGTCTAATCTATGACCCTCACTGCGGTCTACTGCACTCTTCTAGCATGATTTAGTCCTTATGGTGAAGCATGAACATTACCCGCTGAATAGAAAGCATAAGCCATACATATAATTTCCTAGCTCCACTTGTACTGGCTTGGGGATTGAGGGGTTCCCCCCTTAGGTGGATTGGTCCATTTAAATATTTTAAGAGTTTCCTTATTATTTAAGAGTTTCCTTATTATTAGTTATTTTCATTTACTTTAAAAAAAAAATCATTTTTAAATGATTGAACCATATAGATATACAATGGCATCTAACACCGAACTCAAAAGAAATTGATCTAATTTGATTTGATTTTTAATCATGCATCAATTATGTTTCTATTTAGCATGCATAGACTTTCATTTGAATGATTTTAATCACATGCAATAATGATACTAATGAGATATAAATCATTCATTATACAATTAACTTGTATTCACATATATAGAGCTTCATTTAAATGATTGTAATCACAAGTACAAAAAGATAATGAATAACATCTATAATCCTTTAATTGTATAATCACATTCCATTTGATGATATTAACTTGTAATCACATGTATAAACATTCATTGGATAATTGTAATCACACATGTACATGACAAAATGAACTAGATGCAAGTATTTTTTGCATAATTGTATTTTGTTCAAAGAGATTAGTTGTAATCACATATATAGAGCTTCACTTGAACGATTTTAATAACATAAACATAATGATATAAATGAAATCTAAGTAATTCATTTGCACAATTGTATTTCATTCAAGAGGATTAGCTGAGAGGACCAGGTATAAAAATTTAATTTTCATGTTTATAATTACATGTATGTAATAATATAAACAAAATCTAAGTTCTTTATTTGCAAATTGTAGTTAGTTTAATGGGATTTGCTTGTAATTACATATACAAAACTTTTTGTGAATGATTGTTAACATATTGTTTACATGTAAAATTTTCATTCTACATATAGACAATATAAACAAGATATAATTACCTATACTCACCTCCATTTCCTTGTGTGGGAATCCGAGAGACGCGACCTGACTTGTCGATACGAGGTCTTACTGTTCTTGGTGCCTTTACTAGGGGTAGTCAGACAAAAGACTATACTAAATGTTCCAGTTTGTCTAATGTTGAAAACATAACAAAGCAAACATGCCTTGATTTTGAAATAATGTGGTTTAAAAGGTAAGTAGATCTCAAAGATGGGCTGATGAACAAATTGAAGTTAATATGATGTCTGTTCATGTCTGGATCACAGAATTATGCAAAATTATAGATTATAAAAAATGATGCATGCAATTAAATAATGTGGACTTGAAATCTAGTCAACATTGGGCTTGAGTGAAGGATGTCAGCTTATTTCTAGAAAATTTGGATCCAAATACAGAAATTTATGATCATGATATGAAATATTCTAATTTAATTCTCTATATTTTCGTGAGATTTATGTTCTAAAGAGAAAATGTCAAAGAGATCCAAAATGATAACATACCATTGAGGTTCAGAATTCACAATTCAAATTTTAAGAATCTGAGATCCAATGAATTTGATCATTCATATCTGATTTGATTCTTCAAAGTCCAAGTTTAGACAAGATAGGTCCAAGTACAATGATAAAAGTGTGTTTGAATCCTTGATCTTAATTCGATTCTATGAGAATTGGCCTAGCGATTAGGATCTAATGCTCAATGCTCATGATCCATACACCAAGTCCAAGTTCCAAAATTCAAGGTTTGAGAAACAAATTCTGGGGTCCAAAACGTAAGATCCAAAATCTGATTCTTGAGGTCAAAATCTGATCATATTAGATTCGGATTCTAATATCACAATTATTACCAACCTAGGGATTATGATTAAGATCCAATATACTTAGATTGAGATCCAATATAGAGAAGGGCTAGGGTTAGATCGGCTAAGAGAACAGGGTTTGATTAGGCTGAACCTGAAGGGGATGAGCCTAACTGGAATAAATTGGTAGTATGCTACCTCGAGGTTTTGAGAGAGCATACCTTAAAGATGTTGCTTATTCAGCGTAGGGTTGATTGACTTGGTCTAGTTGGTTTAGGCTTTGAGTGGTGGGCCCTAGGATCAGTCTGAGTGAGATCTTAGAGAACAAGACTAGGGTTAAACTCAATGTCTACATGACTCAGGGTTTTTGAGAACATTTTAGGAAGTTGGTTTTGAAATAATATGAAAAAGCCTGTTATTGAAGGTGGTCCTATGCGAGGACTAAATTGAGTGTAGTGTTCACATGCGAGGGCTAATGCCGGAGGGCATGCTAGTAGGCTAACTCAATCTAGTTTCAGACATAGGTCCACATGGGTCAGAGGTGATTTAGGTACATAGACAAATAATTGTGCAATGCATGTCTAATTGAAGCATAAAATATATGATATACATGCATAATTTAAAAAAAGAACTAATTAAGCAAAAGACATAATGTTAAACAGAAGGAGAGGGACAAAAAGGACATACCTGACTCTTGTGCTCACCCTAGAGGCATAAATTTAAATCTATCATAAGAAAATAAATAAGCTATACTATAACATAATAAAGCAAATAAAGAAAACCTAGGAGCTATGCAAAAGATAAACTAAACTAATCATGCTAAAAGAAAAACGAAAAAATTAAAACATGTAGAAAAGAAAAGAAAAAGAAAAGAAAAGAAAAGAAAGAAAAACACTAAATTGCAAATAAGAAAAGAAAGATGAAGAAAAAAGAAATTATCTGATCTTGGAGACCTGACTGAACCTGTTCCCATGAGTGCTAATGCTGCCCAAACCAAAACTTAGACCACAGACTATAAAATTTAAATTGAATTTAGCCAAGCCAATCCAAGTACTGCTTTGGAATTTTTACCAAAGTGTAGTACCTTATAACAACGCTAAAGATCATGGAGAGAGAGGGGGGCACATGACATGCCTCTATTTTTGGCTTGGGATACGATATTTATCTTCCAAGATCAATATGCAACTAAACTTCTGTACTCACTTCTCCACTCAAAAAACACAAAAGCATATAGTAAAACTATGATTTCAATAGAAAATTTTTCACCACACTCTCGTTTCTCACCTAATTTGATTTCACAAGAAAGTAATCATGCACGAAGAAGTGCTGACCCATGCGTGCTAAAGATTCATAATGACATTAAGCATTGAGAATGAACTATGCATGAACATGGAGTGAAAAAAAAAACACACATTTAAACTATAGTTTGAAACAGGCATTGAATAGAAAAATATTTATTCTGATTACATATGGTTGCCAACTCAGATTTTGTTTGCACCGGCCTGCTCCATAGAATTTTGCCCTATTCATGTCCTTTTGTACAAATTGACATGAAACGTAGAATGAGAAATTCATGATATATTATATGAATATAATGTGCATTAAGCTTATGTATGGATCTTGAATCTAGATTTGATACTGAGATCTAGATGTGGTTCAGATCCAAGAAAGATTCTAAAAAACAGATCTGGGTATGATATAGGATTTGGATCATGATTTGATACCAATATCCAAAATTAAAAAAATGGATATGGATCTATAATGGTAGATCACAAATCTGAGGTTTGGATATGAAATGCAGATATGATGCATATTGGGTACCAGGCCGTGGGCATGATACCTGGCTGGTCCAAGAGGAATTAAAATTATATGGTCGGCCAGGCCCGCTGGACCCAGCCTGATACACGGCTCATTAATAAATATGACATTTCTTGATTTAATTTTTCTAAACTATAAAATCTAATTCATATATCTAAAGGAACATATGCTCCAATTATAATTGTCACAAGCATTAACTTACAAAAAAAAACGTTTGCATCAATAATCAATAAACATGAAAATCATCAGTTTGTGAACTCTAGCAAAAGCATGCCTAGAAATCTTGAACACTTCTAATTAATTAGTTTACATAATTAACCGTGCTGAGGTACTCTCAATTAATTGGGTACGACCAAGGCTACTATTTCATAGCTCTAATTTCAAGAAATCATGAATGACCTGCAAAGTACTATCAATCGGTAGTTTGCAAACTACATTAAGGTAACATTGGAATGGAGACAAGCAACACAAAATAATTTACAAATGGTCAATCACAATCATACATCAAAACCTCATTTTTTTGGCAGAGGGTCCCTCCCAATCTAATGAACTGCAATGTATAACATTTAAGCATATTACTATATTAAAATGTTAGGAAAAGTAACCAAAATCACCAATATAACATTGAACATCTTTCCTTTCACATACTTCATTATCTTCATCAAACTAATGCTTCAATAGTTTGATGAGTGCTTGAACATCGATAATCATTAATAACTGTTCCTGCCATACTAAATGAAGCAACTGTGGAGACAAGAATTGCTAATATGTCTCAAATGATCTTTGATAAAATTTCATATTTTTCTTCATTTGCCTTTCACCAAGATAGTATGTTGAAGCCTTCATTCGATAGGACTTCATATACTGACAAGAAAAGGGTCTTTATTAATACATCAAAAGTGTTATTAAAGTCAATTAAACATGTAAGTGCTGCATTGCAAGCTTTGTTACTAAAAGCTCTGTTACTAAAACATTTTCTAGCAATAATGCTATGCATTACTGTTTATTCTTAGTAACACACATGCTGCGTTACTATGCCATTATCTTTAATGTCCTGCATTTACTAATTCTCCTACAATAATATATAGAGAGAGAGAGCATATGTTTTCATTTTCATCTCATTGATAGGAAAGGTATACCATTAATTTTCAGTTATAGAATGAGGTCACAAAAGATGATGTGCCTGCCGATCAATCCAAGCTTCCTCCAACATATCATGTTTGAGCCTTTACGGATGTTTTGATCTTCTCTAGAAATCAGAAACAGACAAAAATGGCAAAAAATAAGAATGTGAAGACTTATTAGTGTGGTGAAAAAAGCAAGATCATGCCTCAAAATTCCAAAAAGTTCATGTTTTTTGGGACTTGAACTCTAAAGTTAAAATTCTAAAGCATGCAAAAGTTATACAAGTTCCAAGTTCTGCAGTAACAATAAGGAGATATTGAAGAAGATTTAGAGATATGTGACCTAGTAACCTCTTCATTGCAATGCATTGGATCTAACACAAAAATGGAGTAGAGGTAGGAGTGAAATCCAATTCGGCTAAAGATTGAGAAAATTCTCAAACTATATTCAGACCACCTGCACCCTAGACATGATATCACTGTCAACTGTGAAATCTGAGATCAAGGTTTTTCTCTATGCCCTCAATTTAGAAGTCGAAAAGTTTGTTAAATGATGCATTTTTTGCAACAAAAAGAAATTAGTAGTGTTGAAGTATGTTAGATGGGTCTTGGGACTGGGTCCGGATCCATACCTGATCCATCTTGTAGCCCTTGTTGGGCATTACTTAAGTCGTGTAACCCTAATCCTTATGAGTTAATGAAGTTTCAAAGAGAGAGAGAGTCTGGCGGCTAATGGGCACCAGACCTCCTCACCCATGGTTTTTTCCCTCTAGTTGAGGGTCTTCCACGTTACATCGTGTTCATTGTATTCCTTTTCTTCTATATTTCGTGTTTCTACATGGTATTAGAGTCGACGAGTTTGAGAAATTTTTAGGTTTGTGAAGTCCCAACCTTAATTTCTCTATCTCTCGCTACTACTGCCGCTACCGCCCCAACGTCCCGTGCTCAGAAGCAACCTATTGAAGAAGAGATTCAGACTGTTGCTGTGAGTGAAGAGCTTCCCATCACCCTGCATGTACTCAACATCCTATTGGTAACTTTGTTTCATATTCTAGACTGAGCAAAAACTACAAATGTTTTGTATCTTCTCTTTCTTTGGCTATGTTTCCCAGGAATGTTGCTGAGGCTCAGAGTGATCCCAAGTGGACTTATGCAATGCAAGAAGAGATGAAAGCCCTGAGACGAAACATGACATGGGAAGTTGTAAAGATTCCTGAGGTGGCTCACTTGGTTGGATCTAAGTGGGTCTACACCATCAAGTACAAACCAGATGGAAGTGTTGAAAGATACAAAGCTCGTCTTGTGGCCAAGGGGTTTAGCAAAAAATATGAGATTGATTACTTGGAGACCTTTGCTCCCGTTGCAAAAATGAAGGCAGTTAGAGTTGTTATATCCCTAGCAGTGATGAAGGAGTGGAAGATGTACCAACTTGACGTTAAGAATGCCTTCCTCAATGGTGATCTCAAAGAAGAAGTGTATATGCGTATGCCTCCAGGATATGAAAAACCAGAAAAATGTTGTAAGCTGAAAAAGGCCTTATATGGTCTCAAGTAGTCGCCCAGAGCATGGTTCGAACGACTAAGATGAGTGAAAAATGAAGGGAATGGAGATCACACTTTGTTTGTGAAGAAAAAGGAGGGCATGGTCACTCTTTTACTTGTCTATGTGGATGACATGATTGTCACAGGTAATGATGAGGAGAAGATCATCAAGTTAAAAGGGTTACTGACTATGGAATTTGATCTAAAGGATCTTGGCAAGCTGAGGTATTTTCTTGGTATTGAGATTGCTAGATCTAGTACCGGCCTTGTGCTAAACCAAAGGAAATACACATTAGATCTGTTGGAAGAAACTTGTAAATTGGGGTGTAGACCTAGTTCTACCCCACTTGACACCGGACACAAGTTGAGTCTTAGAGATGGAGAGCCGCTCTGTGAAGAGGCTAAGGGAAGATATCAACGTCTGGTTGGGAAGTTGATTTATCTTACCCTCACGAGACCAGATATCACTTTTACGGTGAATGTATCGAGTTAATTCATGCATGCTCCTACTGATGCACATCTGAAGGCTGTGGACAGAGTATTATGTTACTTGAAGAGAAATCCTAGCAAGGGACTCTTGTACGTGAAACAAGAGGCTGTAGAGATCGAGGGGTATTCAGATGCAGATTGGGCAGGTTGTGCTGATACCAGACGGTCTACTACATGGTATTGTGTCTACTTGAGAGGAAACCATGTCGTATGGAGGAGCAAGAGACAAGATGTATGTTCTCGATCTAGTGCAGAGGCAGAATATAGAGCCGTTGCTATGAGAGTGTCAGAGTTACAATGGTTGAAAATATTGCTGACTGATATTAGAATAAAGATTGAAGGACCTATGAAGATGTACTGTGATAACAAGTCTGCAATCAATTTAGCCAACAACCCTGTTCTACACAACAAAACAAAGCATGTTGAGATTGATCGTCACTTCATTCGTGAAAGGATTGATGCTAAGGAATTAATCCTACCTTACATGAAGTCTGAAGACCAAACCGCCGATGTTCTGATGAAGGGTCTATCCTCGACTTCTTTCGAGAGAAATGTATCCAAGTTGGGCATGTTTGATATGTATGCCCAACTTGAAGGGGAGTGTTGAAGTATGTTAGACGGGTCTCGGGACTGGGTCTGGATCCATACCCGATCCATCTTGTAGCCCTTGTTGGGCATTACTTAAGTCGTGTAAACCTAATCCTTATGAGTTAATGAAGTTTCAAAGAGAGAGAGAGTCTAGCAGCTAGTGGGCACCAGACCTCCTCACCCGTGGTTTTTTCCCTCTAGTTGATGGTTTTCCACGTTACATCGTGTTCATCGTATTCCTTTTCTTCTATATTTCGTGTTTCTACGAGTAGAAGACCCTATTGGTGGCAAGAAAATGGTAGCCCAAGGTTACATAAAGACAACCAAAGCAAGGTGATGCATTCAGAGTTACAAAGCTAACAAGTTGTGATACATCAAAAATACTATACTTTTACTTCCCATCATATATGATACCAGGTCTTATGATCTCACATTTGTTGCTGAGCTCTTTCCCTTTCTTCAAGATCTGACAACAAAATAGACATCTATTAGAATTGATAGCAGCTATGATATCATAGAGAGGTGCTTTTGGGGCATGTGGACTACCCAAGCTCACCATTAGTTTGGTCAATAGAAACACAACAACCAGCATAAAAATCCACCATCAGTCCCATTGGGCTTTTAAAAAAGGACAAAATGGACAAGGGTTCTCTTTTCCACACGGCAAGATGGATGTGAAAAAATAATTTCAAGATAAACTTTAATCAAAATGCTAAGAACCGTTCTTCTTCTAGACAAATTCGCCTCATAATCATGTTCTTGTCTTAAAAGGTTCATGCTCCAACTCGTCCAAACCCCTCCTGGTTTCTGTCAGTGCTTGAACGTTACCAGAGTTCTAGCTCGTAAGCAATGATGATGCAGTTGAATAAATCAAACTAAGAATTTCTTCATATCATGAAACAAGCAATTGAACCAGAGATAAATCATATACTCTTGAGCATAATTTAAAGTTGCTTCCATTGACCAATCACATGGCCATTATGTGTGGGATTGCAAACTGTATAAGGTAACACGTTGGAAAATGGGATTCATTATGCATGTCCTCTTAGATTGTCTGGATGCATCACACTGTTCACATGGTCTATGAACGAGCACTAATTTACAAGAACATAAATATATAGATGTGAACTTGGCCATGTAGGCAAGATAATAGTGAGAAAAGGAAGATGAAAAAGCAGATAATGAAGGAGTTTCATACTCAAATGGTCATTGATGTGTCTCTATTATTGAACTTGTCAAATTGTACATCACAATGTAGTAGAGCACATTTCAAGATGATCATCATTGAAAGGGCTAGAAAGATCTTTGAATAGGGACGTCTAGGTACTCCATTCATTCATAAATTTTCATCAATTTCTCCATCAAGATCAATTTTAGAATATCAATTTGAAACCAATGCCTAAAGATGCTGGGCATGCAGATAATCCATATGCATATTACGCAATGTCTATGAAAACATTTTCTCTACTGCAGAAAATTAGTCTATGAAAGAAAATTATTTTTATTTGATAATTTCATTAATCTATCTGCAAGTTAGATATCTTAAACAAAGAAATGAAATTCCGTAAGAAATGAAGATTAACATATTCAATCATAGAGCATGTAAATAAATATTATATGTCTCAAAGGTAAAAAAAACTAGCATATGTGAAACATACCACCATCCTCCTTTAAAAGCATTAGAAAATAAGAGATAGATGAGTAAAATTCACACACACACACTTAAGGACGACATTTTTAACTCCTTAGACACATTTAGGTAGCGTTTGATAGGCTGAAAATATGTTTCTGGAAAGAAGTTTCCAGAAATTTATTTTCGGAATTGGTGAATGGAAAATAAATTTCCATATTTCTAAAACCAGGTTGTGTTTGTTAACTTGGAATGATTTCCATATTTCTAAAACCAGGTTGTGTTTGTTAACTTGGAATGATTTTTCTGGAAACAAATTTCATCGTTTGTTAACTTGGAATTAAATTTCTGGAAACAAATTTCCTCCTCCCTCTTTCCCTTTTTCCTCCGCCTCCCTTCTTCCTCACTCCTTCCCTTCTTCCTCCTCCTTCCTCCTCTCTCGTGTCTTCCTCCTCACTCCTGCCCTTTTTCCTCCGCGTCCCTTCTTCCTCCCTCGCCCCCTTCTTCCTCCTCCCTCCTTTCTTCCTCCTCCCTCCTTCCCTTCTTCCTCCTTCCTCCTTCCCTTCTTTCTCTGCCTCCCTTCTTCCTCCTCCCTCCTTCACTCTTTCTTCCTCCTCCCTCCTTCCCTTCTTCCTCCTTCTTCCTTCCTACGCATCCCTTCTGCCTCCCTCGCCCCCTTCTTCTCCACTCCTTCCCTTCTTCCTCCTCCTTCCTTTCTTCCTCCTCCCCTGTTCCCTTCTTTCTCCTTCTTCCTTCTTCCTCCTTCCCATCTTTCTCCGCCTCCCTTCTTCCTCCTCCCTCCTTTCTTCCTCCTCCCTCCTTCCCTTCTCCTCCTCGTCCCTTCTTCCTCTCCAACGGTAAAAAAAAAAAAACCGGAATTATTATTCAGGCTCTCAGCTGGAATAATATTTCCAGAAATATTATTCTGTTTTGAGCCCCAATGGTAAAAAAAAAAATTCATGTTTGATGAAACTGAAAAAATTTTAAAAATTTGAATTAAATTTTCTATGCTACAGTAAAATTCCAGCCTATCAAATGCTACCTTAAGGACAACAGTTTTAACTCATCAGACACATTTAACACTTGAACTGTATCTTTAAAACATTGCGGCTCGCTGCTCTGCTTACCTTACCATAGCATGGAAAACGAAGGACCCATATGTTTAGGGCTCATGTGACAGTGTTACCATTACAATCCATCACAAGGCAAACCAGTTGAGTTTTTTCAGCTTGCAATCCAGCCCTAGCAATTCTTACACAAACTGAAAAGAATATGTTATAGACAAAATGCCAACCAAAATAGGTCATAACTTGTTTAATTTTTTTACTATATGATTGCCCATCATGAGTTCCGTATTAATTGGTAACACAAAGCTACATAACCAGAAAACATTGATGAGGTCAAAGTCCCAAAAATTTAGCATTCTAAAACAAACAAGAAACCAAATGCATAAGGCACGAGAAATGTGTAGTAGAGATTAAAGTGTATCTCTGTATTCCATTCTGACAAGCCACCTTCACTAGAATGTGGGTCTGCATTACTCCCAGCATACCGGACCATTTTTCCTGGATCATATGGGGACATAGTATAGTTGGCTCACTTAGCACCTTGGCAGTTATACTAAAAAACACATACAAGATCAAGGAAAACCACACAAGAAAATGTCAGAGTCCAAAACTTACCTGTAATAGAATGAACATAAAGATAGAAACACTGAAGGTAACAAAAAAAAAAGTAACTTGTAAAGAAAGGAACATTTTTTTCTGCAAATAATAGCAAAAAAATTGGGAGCTAAATGTAAGCAACTATGGGTTGGAGATAGATGCATGTTTTGACTTGCAACTAGAAGAAGTGTTCTTCGTGTGTACTAGGTTCAAGAGCCACTCTCTCAAGTCATGCATCTAAGTCTTAAATTCTTATTTTTTGCAATCAATTTTTTTTTTTAGAAATGCAATCCATGTGTTGTACATGAAAACAAAAGATGTGTTTCTTAGCTTGAAGGAAAAGCTATGGATCAATTTCTCAAATTTGCACAAGAAGATGTTTGCTTCAGTAGTGAAACATGTCTAAGCAAGGGACTTAAGAACTTTCCAGGCATTGGGAGCTATTAATACCACAATTTGCTAAAATAAATGAGATCTACCTGAATAGGGAATGAACTTCGCTGATCGCAGAGTCTTACATATCTCTGCCCTTTATCACTTCATAGTAGCTGTTGGAAAACAGAGTATAATATTAATCCCAAATCATGTGAGAGTAACAATATCACTGTTGGACCTCCATCAATGAGATCATCATCACATTGCTTCAATTGTATTGGTGGAAAGAGAGAGAGTTGATACTATCTAGCAAAGGATGGAGATGCCGCTTGTAATCTCTGATCATTAGCAGTGTGCACCCTCAATGATTGATGATGTTCACCTTAGCGACCAATGGTGGAGCTCAGGCCTAATGATTGGCCAAAGAACATAATGACAACAATCAAAGTCGGAGAAAGTAAGAAGTGAGAAATTTAGGAAACTCAACAAATGAAAGACTTTCATGGGAAGCCTCAAAAGAAATGGGAAATATGATTGAGAAGTAGTGAAATGCAAGGATTTTTAGGAAAAATTGATTTCAATGTTGATGCATCTTTTATAGGAAATTCCTCTCTCTTTGTCTATCTGTGTGTGCAATAAGCAGCTCGCCTGAAATCAGCTGCTCTTCCCACCATCATTTGCATACAGTTTTTTCTTGCCTCCTCTTTGCTGCAATCAACATTTGCCAACAACCTAAATGGATTTCACTATGATTTCAATTCAGCTCAATTGAGGATCTTATGATAAAATGGTAAATCTGCAGGAGAGTAAAAAAGGTTTCATGGGCTAGGGTTTCTAATGCAGGAAGACAATCCATTAGAAAATGGGGCTGCCTTCTACAATGTACTAATGCAAGTCATGTCCTTAGTGAAAGGGGCTTTGCTATGGGTCTCCATAATGAAGGCACTATCGGTGTCGCTGATTGAAGCTAGAAATTTTAATGCTCCATTGAAACATATTTGGGACTTGATTAACTCTAACACGTGTTTTGATGTGTTAGTGTATGTTATAATTTTTGTAATGTAATCTTTCATTCAAATATATATCTAGATTTGTGTGAGCTGCTTGAGTAGAACAAGAACTCAAATATATGACTTGAAAACATTATTTGATTGCATCTTCAACGCATTAGTTGTGGATGAATGACTTGAACCATCAGTTACTATGTTGATGCTGCTACTACTAGTGGATGCAATTGCATTATCATTCATAGGATACATACTTTCATACTAAGCATACAATTCATAAAGGTTGCTCTCAATTTTTCTATGTTGACCTATTGCATCAACTATATCCAAACTCTTAAGCAAAAATTTTACATACATCAACTTGCTTCTTGGATCCAAAACAAGTGTGATTGCAAACATAACATTATATTCTTTCCAATATTTATCAAACTTTTTTTACATTTTATATGTTGATGTCCTTACATGTTCATTAGAAACCACACTATGTTCACGTAAATTGTGTCTACTTTAAAGGAAACCAAGTGGGTTGTTTCCCCGCTTAGTGGTAGAAAAGACCTTGGTTGTGTCATAGAATATTTGTAAGAACTCACAAGGAGAAGATGCATAATTCCTTTCTTATTCTGATGACAAACTTATTTAATTAACATCAACAAATGCTAATTGCTAAAAGGCATTTGCATAGAATAATGTATTTTGCAACATAAGTAAAGTCGAGTTCCATTAAGTTAGAACATCATATGATAATTTCCTTGTCACGTTCAAGCCCATTGCTTTTGCACAATCTACAAAATAATGAAAATGTTTTAGTGATCCCTTTACATCATACTTTTGATATTGTATCATACATACCTTGCATACCCTCTTGAACTTGTAATATGTGCACCACAAAAATATGGAACAGTCACCCTTTCAATGGAATAAGATTTCTTGCTTCTAAATTCTTTGTGAATGTACTTATTGCATTGTCAATTGCCATTTGTTAAACAATTGTCAGTTAATAATAACTCATACGAATTCCTAAAAATATGAGCATGCAACTTCCAATTGTCATCAATGTATTGACTTGTGAGACACAAATATCCTAATGTCTGACGTGAGGTCCACATATCACAAGTCAATGAAACTCGTTGCACATAGTCATGTATAAATTCCTTAATTGCGCCTTTCAACCTTAAACAATGACATAGTGACTCTCTTAGTGTTCTTTTAGAAAATGGAATAAATCTTGAATTGCAAGATGAAAAGCCCAAAATAAATATTTCTGTTCCACCAACCTAAATGAAAGCTCATGTACTATGACTGATTTAACTATGAACCTTTTTGTACGATCCATATCAAATTTTTGTAATGAAAGAGAAGTTGAACCAGATTTACTAGGTCGAAGTGAAAGGGTTTTGTTGTTTGCTACTAATTGCATGCTTTTTTAAACGAGTTTTTCTACGCCAATTTAAGTGACTAGTCCCAGAGTTGATGCCTCCATTCAATTGTTTACCACAGTGTATGCATTTAACTCTTACTCTCTTTTTTATACTTAACCAGCTTAAATTCCACCCAAAAATCCAAAGTCTTTCTTTTCAAGAGGGCAACTTCAATTTCAATAGAATCATTATTGTTACTTTCACTTCCACCAACATCGGATCCTACATCAATAGAAAACATGACATACTAAGTCACTTAAATGCAACCTACATTAAAAACATAGACATTAAATACATTAATATAAATAGAGAGAGAGAGAGAAAAATGAACAAAAACATGTATATTCAAATATATGTAACAACTTAACAACTATGTACTTACTAATGAATAACAAAAGGCAATAATGTACATATGTATAGTTTTTGAGAAAAGGAATTCTTCGCCAAAATTGGCAAGATCTTGTTGTCATGTTTAAGGAAAAGAAAGTGCAGATGGACCAATATTTGTCTTCTTTGTCGAATCAAAATCATAGTGCTAGCTCAATCCTTGGTTATGTTTAGGGGGCATCAATATCTCTTAACGAAGGTGCAAAATCATCACATAGCGAGCAAAGGAATTACATGACTAATTCTAGTATAGCAGATCCTAAGTCAATATCAAGTGGGTGAATATATAAAACAAATCATAGAATTAGATGCAATTTAAAAACTATGAGGCTACATGCTTATCTCAATTCCATCCAAGATTAGATCTTGATTGCTCAACGAAGTGCAACTTGCTGAGGGATAAATTTGAGCTTGCTACCCAAGCTAGGTTCATTTCCACAATAGATCTAGTCTATACACTGAGCTGAGTAAAGTAATCAAAGATTCAATCATAAACAAGTTTCTTTATCTAGAGATGTCTACTAGCTAAATGAGCAACCAATGGATTCAGTCACTTGTGGTCTTGAGAAATGATAAAGAGATGGACATTGATTGATGAGCATTGATTCAGCCTTGTATCGTGTGCTCCCATCCGCCAACCTCAGGTCAGTGGCCTCATATAGCTCAAAGAAACTAATATCGTATTCAGGCATTGACCAGCTTTGGCTCTAATAAGCTAGACAAACATAATTGCCATAAGCATGCAACATTCAAACATAAGCATGAATTCAGCAAATGAAAAAAGTAAGCAAGCAAGTTATGCTGTCCCAGTCACAAGTTAATGCAACAATTGGCTCAAGCTTCAAATTTGTTGAATGGTTTAAAGTTTATTAGTCTAATGAAATCTATTGCAATTGATATTGTAGGCCAAGCCACATTGATTCTCTATTGGGTATGTTAGAGGAGAAAAACAAGGAAAGAAAAACAAATATGCATGTATAATTTGTTTTAAAGTGGTGGGTTTTAAACAATGGTGAAAATTTGCAATGGTTGAGAAATTCCAAAATTGAGATATGAAAAGAATTCAATGCCGAAGAGACAAAGCAAATCATAAAATAATCAAATATCACTTTATAATTATGACCACAAATTCCCTTTTATTTGATAAAAAACTGCTTGCATGCACTAATGAATTTGAAGCCACAAGATGGAAGATGACCTTACCTAATGGTGCAGTTTTGTGCATAGATACAATTTTACAATACCATTCAATTCCTGTTCACATATAAAAATTAAACAACTTGTTGCGATAGAAAGTGAAATCACACACCAGTTATACCTTTACCAGATTTCACAAGTAGTGAGTTTGGGTCGAACTCTAGAGACAACAATTGAATATCAAGATATATAATCAAGACTTGGCGAATTTAAGTAGAATCAAAGAACAAAAATTCTAATACTAAAAAAAGAACTTCTATTACAACAATTAAAGTTTTACATATTTCTACAATGTTTAATGTTGCACAGACACTTATATACAATATTCCAACGACCACAAACAAATAAAATACAATAAAAGCCTAAAATTTGAATGTGGTAGCCATGCAAAGATGTTAGAAGTCCTTGATCTTCAATAGCACCTCAATCTTCTCTAACATGTGCAGCCTTCAATCTCTTTGTTGTTGCTCCACCTTCCTCTTGAGCTAGTTGTAAATTGTCTAAGAAAGAGTATTCAGCTGCACAATACATTTGAAAGCAAAATCAGAACTCTACACCAATGTTATCACTGCCGTATCGTATCGTGTATCGGTCGGGCCGACCTATACGCCGTATCGTAACGTATCGTAAATGTATCGTAACGTATCGTAAAATTATTTTTTAAATTTGTAAAAAATATTAAAAAATTATAAAAAATAGGGAAAAAATCAGAAAAAATCTAAAAAAATCCGAAAAAACTAGTAAAAATCAGAAAAATTCAAGAAAAATGCATTTAAAGGAGCATTCATCATTCATGTATATGAAGTTATGAAGTATGAACTATGAAGTATGCACTGCACTTACTAAATATGAACAGCAGTTTTAGACGATCCTTTGCTTGGTTCTTCTTTGTTGCAACTTTTCTTTTTCTTCAATTAAGTGCTATTGTGCTTCTCAAGTATAATGATTCTAAATGGAGGATTTTCTTTTCTGCTTTTTCCCTTTATTTTATTTATTCTTTATGCAAAGCTTTGAGAGAGAATCAATTTACTAATTTGTATCGGTTGCTTGTATGAAAAAACAAGACACTTTATACGCAAATTCGTGCATGTGTGTGCTAGGTTTCTAATATAAAATGCAAGCTGCTGTTTATTGTCTATTATGTCAAAAATGTCAAGACTTGGCCAATGCTAGGTTACCCAAGTCTAAACTACTTAGATCGCATTTTGGGCATGAAATCAAAATTACGCAACCCACTAACATAGATTGCTAAAATAAAAAAATGTTCTTAAAGCTAACAACTAAACACTATGAACTATAAATTTCAAGCATACTAATCTAAATGACCAAACTAAAATGAGAAATGCACCAAAATAACAAACATTCAAGCAAAACATGCACTTTCTCTCTCTAGAACAGATCCTATATAGAAACTAGGTGTATCCATTAATTAACAACTAATTTTTAACAATATATAACTATTTTTCCTACTAAACTTCACTATAAACTGCACAAAATACAATCACAATCAATACCTAACAAAAAATTGTGGACATTCTCTCTCTAGAACACAGAAAATGAACAAGTAGCAATCCTCAAGCTAAAAATAACTATATCTACTAGTTACCAACTAATATTTATCCGAAAACTAATTGAAATGAAAGATAATCATTTACATTAGCAAAACATGATTTAAACTAAAAAATCACAACTTGACTACTAAAAATAAATTTACACTAGTAAAATTACTGGTATGCATTGCACTAAGCCAAACTAAACTAAAACCTAAGTCACATAAGTATGGGTACATAGATGGAGGTATAGACACAAAAACTTTAGAAAATGTGGGTACGGGGTACTAGAAGATATATATGCGTTATATGCAAAATAACACAAAAAATTAAAATGAAAGCAACAATTAAATGAACAAGTGATTTTAAATAAAAACATGAACAATAATTCTAAAAACAAAATGCAACCTGAGTTAAAAAAATCTAAATCAGTTTGGATCAGTTTTGATCTTAAAAAGTACACAAGTGTGTCTAAGTACCAACTTTGGGTATGGGTACGACAACGGGTACGTGGACCTTACTAAAGTACCCATGCAACTTAAACTAAAACATGAACACATCCATTGTCACAAAAAACGGCGTTATATTAAAAAAAACACGTATTTAACGTCGGAAAAGTTTCAGCCGAAAAAAACGGCAAAAAGACGCGTTTTTTTGAAAAAAAGGGCAAAAAATAAAAATCTGTTTTCTTTTAACGAGCGAGTGCAAACTGCAAAATGGCATAGCTTGTAATTTTTTTTAAAACGTTGGCTGTTTTTTAAACATGTTCGACCTTTTAGTGGCAAAAAGGTATTTTAACCTTAACATAAGAAAAGAGGGCTTAGGGTTAACTTGAAATCGAAAACTTTGAGTTTGAGGGCCTTGAAGCTTCGAACTCTTCTTCGAGACAGAGAGGCGTAACAGGGTCCTTCGTCCGTTCCTCGACCTCACCTCTCAATCGGCTGAAGAGGAGGGCAGATTCGGCTGGTTTCGTCAACTTCCTTCGTCTCCAATCTCCATCTCTTTTTCATTCGAGCGGTGACAGGTTCATACATGTTCTCTTCCATTTCCGGCGGCTTCTTCCCCTTATTTCCTGTGGAATGCCAAAGAATCCCGGCCAGTCCAGCCGGAACCTTCCTTGGTCTTTGCCGAGCAACTCATAGCAGTGGGTGGGCAATCATCGGTAAAAGCGCACGCCTGTAGAAGCGGAGCAACTCGTGAAGGACAATCACAGTAGTAGGTGCTCACCTCACAAGTTCAGCCACTCTTTTGTGGAGGAAGCGTGTCCTATATAGTATACGTTTTTTAGGTTATTTTATTGTGTCATAAATTGGCTTCTAGCTTACTGTTATATGTTGATCAGTATCTGTTTTATGATCTAATCACTGTTATTTCTCAATTTTAAAATTACAGTCTTCCTCAGGGGCTGGCGTCATGTTCTTAACTTTATTTGCTTTTGGTATATTTTAGCTATCATCCACACTTACATGTTGTTCAGTTGAGGAGGTAGCAGTCAAACCTTAAAATTCCTCCTAATATTAAGCTTTTTTTTTGCCACATTTACTTTGGAGACATGAATCTATATGCATTTATAATGCTAATTCCTGAATGACAGCAACCATAGAATTCTAATCATTGTTTCTTTTAATTTCTCATTTACTTTCTTTTTATATAATTATCAGGATTATTTATTATTTTTTAAAAATTTGCCGTCTTTTTCCCGTCTTATTCCCGAGATTTTCGGCTTCGCCGTATTATACCCGTTTTTTTCATCGCCGTATTATACCCGTCCACGTCTTTTGTGACAATGAACACATGTCTATATATATCAAATCTACTCTAACTTAGCTAGCAAGCATCACTACATTAACTAAAACAATGGAAATCAGCAGATTGTTAATTAGGAAACATTAAATGAAACTAATTCACCATTCTAAATTAACAAACAATGACTTGAGACTAAAAGAAACTGCCAGAAATGAAAAAGGAATAGGTGCTGGCCATGTCCAGCCCTAAAATCCCTACTTTAGCATACCTAAAACTAAGTGAAATGACTAAATTCAAAATCTTGAAAAATCAGTCCTTGCTGCCTATTTATAGTTGTGAAGCACACCAGAGGCTATCGGTGACTCCTAGAAACAACTCCTATGTCTAACAGCCACTTTTTAGAAAAGACTTACTAATCCTTAACAAAACAAAGTATACATACATGTTTTAGACCTGCTGCAATAGAAAATAGCTAAAAACCAAAGCTCACCCGCTAGAAAACACAAAGAGTGGGGAGTACACGATGATAAAATAGCAACTACGATGTATTGTTCTAAGCTGCTCGACCCCTTTAACTAAAAATGCATACAAAAGTTACTAAAATACCTACCATACACGGTCTAGACAACCCAAACATTGATCCTAAAGCTCTATAGCTAAAAGTCAAGAAAACATGCCGAATCTATGATACATCAAGCAAGAAATCGTGAAGACCTAACTAACCAGGGTTTGAGCTCCTTGAATTCCAGATTGGGCACACCACCCAGCTTCTAGAATCCTTGGTTGGCATCAATCCTTCACCCCACCGAGCTTGGCAACTAGGTTTTGAGAGAAATATGTCGTGGAAGAAGAATGGGTCACGACAAGTTGCGGGTTCTTCACCAAGAAGCGTCATCTAGGCAGTCGGATGGAGCTCCTCCTCCTAAGGCATCACCAAGGAAGTTCCAAGAAGAGGGACAAGGAGCTGCTGGTCGTGCTCCCCCTTTTCTCATGAGCTGGGGTTTGGGGTTTTTAACCTTTTTTTTTTAAAAACAATCCTTCATTAATGCTAGATTTAAAAAATGCTACCTTTTTCTACTTAATTAATCTAGTTTCTACTTAAAACTAAACTTATCAAAACAAAATGCACAATCCAAGTTTAATCAAATCAAAGATATGATTCACAGAGCTAAATTCAACAAAAAATATGGGTTTTTAATATAAAAAGATGATTTTACCCTTGGATGCCGAATTCAACCATTTCCCACATATTTTCTTCATTTTACTCCGATTTCGATCCAATTTGGACTGTGAGTCATTGAACCCTACACAAACACAAACATGGAGATTTAGGCATTACATCATATCAAAATTGAATGAATATAATATTACAAGTTAATGCATTTCACGCATTATCACCTGATATATGTCAATTTTGTAAGTAGTCATATGCAGATACTTATTACTCTGCCCTTCAATGATGGGAGCTATGAATTTTTGTGAAAATGAAACAAAAGTGCACGTCATATAAGAGTGCCTGTAAACCCGAAGGGTAGATGAATTAGATGCAAAAACCCATAAATCCTCCATCTTCTGTTAATTGAAATCAAGAATATGATAAAGATCATAATCATACTCATCATATGAATCTTCATCTATGAAATGAAAAGACATCACCCTCTTATTGTTGGCGCTCTCCCTTGATTCTCACTTAATCCCTTTCCTTTTGGTAAGGGTAAAATGAGGAGAGGAGGCCGTAGGCTGCAACACACCAAGGAGGGAATGCAGAGAGAGAGAGGGAGCAGAGTACTCCTAGGGCAGAGAGAGAGAGAGTAAAGGAGACGGCATGAGAGAGAGAGAGTAAAGAGCGAAAAGGGGACTTCACGGGGTAGAGACAAGAGGTTAAGGAAAAAAAATACCTTTCAATGGCTAGATTTCTAGCTGTTGGAGCTGGCCCAACAGCTAGCTCCTTTATCCTTCTTGTTTTCTTTTCTTCGATAAATAAGGGACTTGAGTCTCTTGCTTTGTATGGCTGTAAGGCCTGTTTTTCTGTAGTGTATTCAGATTCCGTAAGGCATGTTTATGCACCTCTAGTTTGAGGTTTTTCTTGTGTGAGTTCTTGGTGAGCCTAGTGCCCTAAAGTTTATGATATTGAAGAATCTCTGTCTGTTGGTCCAGCTCCTATTTTCACCTAATACGTAGTTCTGAACATCATTTTCCCCTCCACTTTCTTTCTTAGGAAAATGAATTTCAATTTCCACAAAAATATCTGGATGCTTCTGAATCAATAAATCACATGCTACTCTAATGAGTTAAGCCATCAATCATGCTACCGACAAGCAACACCAACCATGGGAGAATTGGTGCTGGACAGGTGAAGAGATTGCAATTCATCATTACAGCCCTGCTCAGAGTGACTGAATCATTAGTGGGATCAGTAGGTGCCTCTATCTCTGATATTGCAACTTGAGCTCTAAGAGCTTTTGGCTTAGGTGGTGGAAAATGGGCCAGCCATTCTTGTCCCGGCACACCCGTCTTCTAGTTGCCTAGACCTGCCACAAAACACACACTGAAGTTTACCTCTACTTCACAGTTCACACCCCTCAGCCATGACCCTTTTCTCTAGTACTCAAAAGGTGCCACAATCACTTCATGAGGAAATTGCTAAAGGAGATGTTCGAGACTCTAGCTGACATTGAGGAAGAGAGGCTGCAAACCTACTTGGGTGATTGTAGGCATCAGCAAGAGTCAGAACATCAGATGCAGTCAACACCTAAACTTTGGCCATGGACTATTCAGATGACACATAAGGAATCTAGCAACCTGATACGGTCAGACCTGCAACAATGCCGAGAGAGGCCACGGATGTGGCCGAGAGCAGTCATCATGGGCGGGGCCAGCCTGCCCTGCAGAGCACCATGGCCAACCAAGGCCAAGTTGACCCAAATGTGCGTCAAGAGGGAGGAGTGGGTGGCGCATACCAAGACAAAATCACCACGGGCAAGGTTGATACCAAACTTAGAGTTGATGCATAGGGAGGAGAGGGAGGAGTTGCAACGACTCTAAGTGGGGTTATTGAACAAGGTGAAGATCCAAGCGCGGCACAAGAAGACCAAGGCGGAGGATCTAACCCCGTCTAGATCGAGTTCACCTAAGCGTCGGGTCGAACCTAGACACTTAGGGCCAGCCTAGGGCAACACCTATGCAAATTGGATCCGAATCCATGCCCAAACTCGTGTGGGCTAGAGGAGGATACGTTTAGGATTTGAGACACTAGGTCTCGGTTTTGGATTCGCACATTTGATTCGGCATTTGCTTAAGTCTTTGCTTTGGCGCATTTGTTTTTGCTTATTTGGAGCGGTTCAAGTGTATTGGAACCGTGTTTAAACTCAAGACTATAAATACTTTGTATACATTTGATTTCGTATGCAATTTGAGATATTTTGAGTCATTTGTCACTTGTCTCTCTCTCCTCTGCCCTTGCGCTTCTTCTTCCCACACGGTGCCTCTTTTCTTCCTCGTTCTACATTTGGGGAAAACCGGCAGCTCTTCTTCCAAAACCGAGGGTATTCTCCTCTCTTTGCCTTATTCTCTTCTTCATTTCCCTATCTACTCGCCCAAGGTGTTCCGGCCTGAAGATCTCCAAGTGCTCCGGCGTGAAGAGTCTCCTTGCCCACAATTTTCCCCACATCAACCATCGGTGATCAACGGGGCATTCTTCCTTGAACACGAGGGAGGAATAGAGGCCAGATCAACCCACGGGAGGACTGCATTCCGGCTAGGCAACTAGGCGGCGTGTGGTGTCGACAACAAACCAATTGGTAGAAGGTTAGTACAAGTGCTTTCCTTGGCGAATTGTGAAGTTTTGTTGGATTGTTTTGAGGTAAGATTCGGCCTTAGAGGTTAGTTCTTTCCCACGGTGCAAACCCGTGAGTTGGGTTGTACCCGTGAGTTGGGGCTGCCATTCGACGGTGGAAACTTGCTTTAAACCAATTTTTACAAGTCACAAGAATTCCTTGAAGAGTTCGTGCTATTCCCAAGCGATTTGGTTAAAGTTCACGGCGGAATTCATCTCAAATCTCAAGTCTAAGCTTCGGTTTAAGCCAGAGATTCATGCCGAAAATCAGTGAGAAAAGCACTAGAAAACCGTGGAAAAAGAAGAAAAAGCGTAAAAGAATCATCGTCCAAGGAAAAGAAAGAGATCGGCCAAGTTTGAAGCATTGTCACAAAAGATGTTAACGGGTATAATACGGCGAGAAAAAAATCTCGAGAATAAAACGGGAAAAAGACGGTAAATTTTTAAAAAATAAATAAAAAATCCTAATAATGATATAAAAATAAAATAAATGAGAAATTAAAAAAACATTGGAAAATAGCTACATAAGCAACAAATTTTAGGTACACGTCTAAAGCCAACTTAAAAATTCAGGGAAATAAAGTTTAAAGTTAATAAACTCTTCCCCTCGCAAGAACTCCAGCGAGAGGCAGAAAAAGGGGAAAATAAAAAGGAAAAAAGAGAACGAAGCCCCCTTCTCTTTTAAAAAGACATTTTTGCCATTCAAAGGAGCGTTCAAGTTAAAAAAAACAATTCGTTTACAAATATTACACGCGTGCCATCTTTTAGAAAGACGTTTTTGCCATTAAAAGGAGCGTCCAAGTTAAAAAAAAACAATTTGTTTACAAATATTACACGCATGCCACCCTTTTAAAAGACGTTTTGGCATTAAAAGGAGCGTCCAAGTTAAAAAAAAACCAATTCTTTTACAAATATCTTTTACAAATATGACAAGCGTGCCATTTCTTTTAAAAAACTCACTGTGTGTCTTTAAAAAAATGTGCCCTTAGCCAGCCGCCACTATCATTTGGCACCATTGCCTTAGCCCATTTCCATTTCCATTTCGTAATTTAGCCCTAGACCTACCCTTCCTTGACTTTAGGAGTTGACTTTTGACCATCGAGCCCACATTTGTTTGAACCTAGCTCACCTAGCCTACCTTGTGTCCGAATTGCAGCTCAATCTGAGCTTAGTCAATAGTTGGCCCACCTAGTCCGAGCCTAGCCTAGTCTACCCGAAACCACCTTGGTCCACCTCTTAGGCGGCTACAGCCTTAGGCCCCACGGCAGCCCGTGAACTCCATCACAGCCTTGGACATCTTGTAGTCGGTGGATCCCAGCCAGCAGCCCACTTCATTGCTGCCGGCCTTGTGCACGTCATCAGCCTAACACACGGCCAGGCGGCCGCACCCATCGCCTAGCTCCCTACCACGCTCGGCCAGGAGGGCCAAGCCATCGCCTTCAGCAGCGGCCAGGAGGGTCGCCCATGCCAGCACCTTCGGCGTCATCATCTGCAACTGCATTAGCCTCCCTCAGCCAGGCGGGCCGAGGCCATACTTGGAGCCCGTCATTACAGCCTGTCGGCCATTGCCTGTCCCTGCTGGCCATCGCTTGTGGCCTGCCTGTTGCGGCCAGCCTCTGCCGACCCCTGCCTGCGACCTGCGGCCAGCTCCTGCCTGCTACCTGTGGCCAGCATCTGCGGCCAGCTCTTGCCTGCGACCGACCAGCCTGCCTGCACGTTTGCGACCAGCTGTCTTCATGTGTTTTTAGGCCTTTGGATCCGCGGTTCTCGTCATCTACAGCAGCCACTTGGACCGGGACTTCTCCTACCCTGTAGCTGCAATACCCGAGGGTCGGTTATCACCTCATGGTCTTCTCTACTGCTTTGCCAAGCTAGTCTTGGCCGGTAACCACTCTGAAGTCTGAACCCCCTATAGATTCGTGGGAGTGCCTGAGACTCTTCATGTGGTTCCTGAATAACAGCATTCATCTCCTTCCTTTGTGGGCAATCGCGTGCACGATGAGGGCCTTTGCAGATGAAGCACCCAGAGTAACTTGAAGATTTGGAGGGTATATCTCAGTGGCCCTCCTTCTTTTTCCCACCATCTTTCAGCTTGGACTATTTGTACTGCTTCTGTGGTTGATTCTTAGCATTTTTGCCACTGGGCTGAGCACGAAAATCTAAGAGACGATCGGCCATTGCCAAAATAGAAGGCGAATCATTTACCTCTTGCCAATGGATCTCAGTCTGAGCCCACGGTTGAAGACCGCTCATAAAATAGAAAAGAAAGAGTTAGCCGAAGAGGAAGAAGTAGAACCGTTGAGTTGTATCACCGTTTGCTGCTCATTGTTCGCCTATCGGTGAAGACGCTGGTCGGTGAAGACGAAGTGAAAGAACCATCGACCAAAGATTTTGATGGGTTTCGATATTTTTAACGTGAAAAATGAAAAAAAAAATGTTATAATGTAAAACACATTAAAAACTGAATCCAGACAATTTTGGAATTCAACTTTGACCGAGTACGAAAATGGTTGGACTCGACTAGGGCTGCACAAGAGCCGAGTCAAACCCGAGCTTGCCCAGCCTGAGCTCGACTCGGCTCAAAAAGCTCAAGCTCGAACTCGACTTGAACTTGAGTCGAGCACAAGTCATAACGGGGAGACCTCAATTTCTGGAGCTGGAAATAGCATCTCTAAAAGAAGGAAAATATGCACTTTTCAAATGCCTTGCCAATGTTTTACTCCAAAACAACCAGTCTACACTAACCTCTAACCAAGTCCTCAATGCTTAACTTAACTATCAGCTTCAAACAGGAGACTTGTTTGCTAAGCTGCATATGGATTTGGGAGGAGATAAAAAGATCAGAAGTTTATCTGTTGCAACCCCATTCACAAAGTTATGCTTTTAGCATCTCTATCTTGACAAGGAAACAAGGTCACTTCCTTCACCTACAGTAGAAACTAGGAACTGACCTTGTTCCACAAGCTTACAGATCATGCTGTTACAGTCCACAAATAAATTATGATTCATGTGTTAAAAAAAACTGGAGGTCAAAGTCCTGCAAGAACTCAGTATTTGAAAGAAAATCACCTCCAACCATTATCATGTCGTTGAGGCAAAGAAAAATGAAAAAAATGCTTACACTTACCAGTCAGCCATTCAAAAACTGACTTCTCCAAAAAGAAAAAAAATTATAGTTAAATTCCAACATATGAAAGAAAAATGAAGTTTCCGAACATACTGCATCAAATGTGTTTGTCCGACGATGGAGGTGGGCAACAGTTCTCAGATATTCTCTACTTGCCATTTTCTTTTGAATAGGAAAGGATGGATCACTTTGACCAACCTGAAAGCAACAGACAGACATTAGATTCATAGAATATACACTTTAAGTCTGCACCACCACAGCAGTAAAAGGTCTCCTCGGTTATTATTCATGAATTCAATCGACAAGAAATATGGAATCAGATTCCTTACTGTGTCAAGCTTCTTAACCTTTAGCTCCACCTCCTGCTTTGATCCTTGACTTTCTACCAAAACACCCTCAACCCAAACAGATGCACCAGTTGTGACAAAGCCAGATATTATCTGACATAGTGACATGTAACAAGACTTCAGCTCCCGGCATTCCTTTGAAATAATGACAAACTATTGGATTATATAGTACCTGATCATGGCCTTGAACGTCAGAGTTGATCATGCATTGCATATTTGAGAGACAAGAGCCATCATTGACCTATAAAAGCAAAAACCCAATAACAATTTAGTAAACTATAGAACATTAGCATCTGGCTTTCAGCTTATTTGAACATTAGCCCTGTCGATGGTTATAGCCAGTACCGCAGAACGGTGCATTTGGTCGCCTCAACTTAGACTGAATAATACCTAAATCCAGGTAAGAGCTTTACCTTAGAAAGACCTTAGGTTGCTTAACAAATGCCTTCTCATTCTGAAAATTTCAGGAACATCAATCAATAAGCTGACTCTTACCGGAAAGAAATTATTTGTAAACGACGCTTGAGAAAATAAAGGCATACATACGTGTGGAGGGAAAGAGGCAGAGGCCCAAAAGAGGTAGGCCGTGTGGCGGTGAGCCTGTGAGGATGAGGTCACGAGATGAAGAGAGCACCTAAAAGAGAGACAATCAGCCAAAGAGAGAGCGCATTGAAGAGAGGGGAAATGTTACATACTGGATACAGTGATACCAACGGCCAAGATGGATGACGGGGTGTCAGTGGGGTTGTGGCTAGATGCCGGACAGCGGAGGCATGTGATAAGATGTTGATCTGATCCAGATCCAACACGTCTAACCACGTCTGAGCGCATTTATCTAGGCAGGGTTATGATTGTAATTTCTGTAATTGTTTTATTCTAGACTCTAGGTTATTGTGTTGCTTCACTCTGGGCTCTAGATTAATGTGTTGCTTCACTCTAGGCTCTAGATTATTGTGATTGTTTCATTCTAGATTCTTGTAAATTGTGTAGAAAGATCACTATATAAATGGGATGTGTGAGAATGTGAATAATCACCTCCCTTCCTCATTTCTCTTTTCCTACTCTCTCTCTTATCTTTCCTTTGCTCAATCTAGACGTGGGTTATACTTCGACACCATAAATCTAACATGGTATCAGAGCAAGGTCTGGCTGGTTCTACCAAGGAGAATGTTTGAACAGACTTGAAATTCCTGGTTGGTTTTCTCTTATACTCTTTCTAACATTCTGCTCCTAATCCTTCATCTATCTTGACAACTCTCTTATATTTCTGTTCATATATATCTACGTTGAAAAATATATAATGGATATTCTCTCACAATCCAATATGTCCTCCAACTTCTTGCCACACCTTATTTCTGAAAAACTGAACCACTCCAACTATCTTACCTGGAAAAGGCAGATCACTCCTTTCATAAGGAGTCAGGATCTGTACGGACATCTTGATGGCTCCATTCTAATCCCACCACAATTCATTCAACAAGAGGTTAAGAATGAGAGAGGAGAGACAATTGCCACTCAGGAAATTTGTAACCCTCAATTTATAACATGGATGAAACGAGATCAGAGCCTTGTTGCGTATATCACATCAACGCTCTCTCAAGAAGTGTTGATTTCTCTTTCTGATGACTGTACAGCAGAACAGTTATGGATCAGTCTTGCTCAAACCTATTCTCAAATTTCAGAGGCACGTATTCTATATTTGAAGAAAGAATTTCAAAATCATAGTAAAGGATCAATGTCGATTATGGAATATTTGGGACGTCTTAAAGGGATAGCTGATCAGTTGGGAGTTGCTGGATATGTTGTTTCCGACAAAGAAAAAGTCCAGCAGACTCTTAGTGGCCTTGGACCAGATTTTTATACCTTCACTACTGCTCTTGAAGTTTTGCCTATCTTGCCCACCTTCAATGAACTTCAGGGCAAGCTACTTCAACATGAAATGAACATGAAACAACTGATGAGAGGAACAAACCAAGGTAATGCTCACAATGTTTTAGTTATGGAAGTTGCTGCAGGTCATAGAAAAGGAAATGGGGCTCATCAAGAAGGCATGAATCGTGGGCATGATGAACAAACTAGCAAAGGTATTATGCCAACACCAAGTGTTACAAGAAGATTTCAAACTAATACCACAAAAAGGTGTCGACGTGTTTTCAATGTAATAAGAAGGGTCACATCAAAGCAAATTGCTGGTTCAATCCACAAAACAGAAGCAATAAACCTGAAGCCGATGCACAACAAATACTTATGACTGCCCTCTCCAAGATGATAGTAAAACAAAATGATCAAGGTGAATGGTATTTGGATTCAGGTGTTGCTACTCATGTAACTGGAAATGCTGGTAAGTTACATGACCTTCTTCCTTATTCTGGAAAAAGTAATATAGTTACAGGTGACGGAGGTTTTCATCCTATCACACATATTGGAAATGCACAAATTTCTCTTCCAACATCACCATTTCCACTATCTTTGTCAAATGTT